>JASXSY010001298.1:0-74687 GCA_034509805.1 Sipha maydis | reverse complement strand
ATTGCAAAATTTTTCTCTACTAATATGGTCATCACCAATATTAAAATCGGCTCAATAAATTTTTTAAGTAATAACAAAATTAAGTTTTAAATTGTATTTTTTAGATTAAATAAAAATAAATAATACTTTGTAGAAAGAAATATATCAACAACCAAATTTTTTAGACAAATATTTATATTTCAGTCTATACGTTTATACATAGTATTTTCAACAGTAAATACCTATAGGTAAATGAAATATTTTTTTCTTAGTAACATAAAAAAAAAAAGTTGTATAAACTAGGAATTTTCTTAAATGCTTTAGTAGTTATTTTTCTTACAAGTTGCAAACAAATTTTTATTTCAGTTTATATGTTTTTGAGTAGTTATTTTTATATTAAATGTAAATAAATGGTATAAAATTAATACGGACATTCAGCATCAATATCTTCTTGATTATCAATTGGAGGTATTTTAGTAATATTTTCTTTTTTTTGCCTTTTTCTATTTGTGCTTTTTTATTTGTAAATAAAAGTTTTTAACTATTACCGTTTTTATTGAAGTATCTAGTTCTGCTTTATTTGGATTAGAAATATAATATAGTTAATATAGTGGCAGTTCCTTATTTTCGGTTATTTTTCTGGTTTTTTTTCTCCATAAGAATAACATACTAAATACTTAATATTTAATACTTTCACTTATTGAACAATTTGATGATCTAGTAGTTTTAGCTGCAACAAAATCTGAATCTTTAAATATATTTGGATCTAACGGCATAATTCCACATTTTATGAAACCGTCTATAGCAGTCAAATGAGTCGCAGTTTTAAAGTAAGTTTCCCCAAAAATTTGCTTACTTGAAACTGTGATACCACCCTTCCATGGTTATTCAGTAGGAAATTCTTAATTGCTCGAATATAGTATTTATTTAGAGATACTATAAAAGATACGTCCTTTGGTTGGAACTTGTGATTGCGAGGTGGTGGTAAGTATACAATAGTATTGTAATGTTTTTTCTTGCCAAACCAATAAAATTTATATTTCTGGTATGAGTCATATTATGTCCGTGTAATATTAGAAGAAGGATCTTCTGCAGTTGGTTTAGCTTTATTTACAAAATGTTTGAGCCAATCTGGTTTTTAAACCGACAAAAGATCGAAAATTATCAATTAAAACACATTTCTGTGCACTTATGCGCGTCATTTTGGAGTATGGTAGTGTATTCTGGAAGCTTCATAGATAGTTCAAGATAGACTGAGTGTGTTCAACGTATATTCTTATGCTTTGCTAGATATGTATACTAAAAATGCCTTATTCACCTCATAACTATACACCGATTGCTACTATCCTTTCTCTGTCTTCCTTAGCTGAGCATCAACGTACCACCACAATTATTAATTGGATTATTAAAGCATAACATCGATTCTACATGATTCATTATTCTGTCATGTTTTCTCTAATCTGTTTTAAAATTTCATCTCGTTCCTGTACCGCATTTTATGGTCCGTATGCTATCTCTAAATATTCAACCAATGAACCTAATTAATTATTGATTAATGGCTAATTATAGCGTCTTATGTCAATTGCAAATGCAGATCCTATCTTTAATGATTTTTTATCAGATTTTGTGTATAATCTGTTTATTATAAGTCAAAGGACTTCAAACTACGGCTCGTGAACAAGTTTTAAACGGCCCTTAAAAATCGGTGATTAATTTTTAATTATTTGTATTCAAAGTTTTCTTTAAATTTTTATGAGTATAAATATTTCTACATGATTAATAATTACGTGTGTTCATACATTTTGACCCTCTAAGAGCTTTAAATATTTTATGTAGCCCTCAAACGAAAAAGTTTGATGACGCCTGTTATAAGTTATTGCAATTTATATTATTCTCAAATGTGTTATACAAAAAGGGTACAGCCCGTATAATTACACAAATAAATAAATATCTATAATTAATGGTATTAGTTTCTTGTTTAAAATTAGCACGCTGTCTACTTATAATAGTTTGGTTGCACGTTGTTAATGTTATATGAGTGATAAATGCTGGCCAACTAGAGAATATTAAAAATTTTGAAAGTGTTAAATATGATTAAATATTATAAGCCATATATTAATATAACCTGTTATATTAGTATGATATTTAATTAAAATTTAAATTTGGAACTTTAATTCAGGTTTTCTTTATGTTTGTGAACTTGTCTGCATTTTTTCTTATTTTTATGAATTGATGTGTTCATTTTATTTTTTAGGTACCGTCCAAGCTTCAGATGAAACGTCAAGTCTAGACAGTCAACGTTCTATGGTCTTAAAAGGATGTAGTGTGTTTGTAGACTTTGGGAAAAGAGAAAATTTATCGGCTACATCCATCGAAGAAGATCTAATCAAATTAGGTGCCACAATCGAAAAAACTCTCAATAGTAAAGTTACTCATATTGTATATTCAAAAGGTAGTGCTAAATCGAGAATGTTCGCATTAAAACATAAGATCCCATTGGTCTCATTCCAGTGGGTATTTTTTTGTTATCAAAAAATGAAAAAATTGAATACTGCAGACTATCCACCTTTATGTATATGTACTACCTTCACAAAAAATTTGATAAAAATAAATCGTATAAGATTTAGTTTGCGTCCAAAGAATTCTCCAAAGAAAACCGCTGATGAAATTGCTGATGATTTTAATTCAAGTATGCAAGAGCTTGATTACATTGCTAGATTCGCACGCATTGCAAGAGGAGAAGAAGATTGAAAAAAAAAACATGTGAAGTGCTCTCCTAATACAATTCAATAATTTGCAACAAAACATACCCTTCCAGTTAATCTAATCAACTAAACATTATTCTTCGAAATGTTAAAAAAAAAAATGTTTAATTTTTTTTTTTTTTTTGTATAATTGTTGATATTTGGAAATATATTAACTATTCATTTAAAAAATACAAATATCAGTTACTCTATTGTAAACTCTAGCAGTACTTTATGATAATGATTATTGGTAAAATATTTTATTTATTTTTAGATCCTAATTTTCATATTTATAAATACAATCGTTTAAATTGATAATCATTTTAAACTAAAATTTTTCTTAAACATCAATAAGTTTATATTTAGATTAGCAATTATGTATAATATAACAAATACATTAACTATAAATTCTAATATATCAATTAAATATAAATTCTTAAAAATAAGGCATCTTAATAAAATAACAATGGTAAATAGCACGTAAAAATAATTAACGTACATTCAAAGTTTTCTTGTTCTTATTTGACAATATTTTTTTTTTAAATTTGTTTATTGAATCACATTGTTATTATTATTATTATTTTTTTTTTTAATGAAATTGTTAAAATAGTCTCATACAAAATATGAAACTAGTTCTATTTTATAAATCGATTTGTTTAAAAGAATTTAACAAAGGTTAATGCATACAATTTCATACATATTGTTAATAATTATAATAATACAATTATAATTTAATGTTTTATAATTAAATAATAGCATTTGTAATTAAATAAACAGACATACATTTGACACAATTTCTTCTTATGTATTATTTTAATTCACATTTTCCTTTAGTTATTAATTATTTATTGAAAATCAGTATATTTTAATAATAAAATTATATAAATATCATTTTATTTGCCTACATCGAAGTCAAAAAAATATTTTAAATTTAAATGAACCAGACAGATTTAAGTAATTAACAGCAATATTAAGGGGAATAATAAGGTCAAAATGCCAATATTTCATACATGACAAAACTTACATAACTAATAAATAGCAAATAATTTGTATTAATAATACTTTGAATTATGACTATAATAAAAATATCCAACAAAAATAATTACATTTTTAGATTTTAATCAAGTAAAATCAATAAAAATTCATTATTTGAGATAATTAAGTAATATTACTTGGTGGAATGTTATTAATAAAACGGACTCATTGAAGCTGTTACAAAATAACATACATTCTATTTTCTCTTTCATTTAATATTAATAAATACATTTGCATAATGTATAGGATAAGTATCTATTATAATACATTATTAATTTTAATAAAATATAATATTTTTTCTCTAGACATTAAATATTATTCCGTAAACAGAAGAACTTATGAATATCGTAATTGTATAATATCATTACATGCTTGCAATTAGTTTTATGTTGTTGGACGTAGGTAGGTACACAAATATATTGTTCTTACGTGTCAACAAGCTCTGTATTTGATGATCCGTAACAAACGAAAGTGAATAATATTAAATATCAACATTTAAAGGTGTATTTAAACTTTTGATTTTAAGTTATAAGTGACAACTATCATGCAATAATATAACAAGTATAAATATCATATAAATAATAACAAGTTTTATAGAATTAAATAGATATGTAATACCGTGAATAATCATTATTTTTTCTATAATTAAACAACATTTTTGTAATCACAACATCAGTGCCAAAACTGTAAATAATTATTTACTAGAAATAATTGATGTGGTTAAGTATTTAATTCTAAAAGTATCACGAACAATGACATTACATAAACAACTATTTTGAAGCACAAGTTATAACTTGTTATAACGAGTTACAATCGTTACTACACTTTTGAAAATTAACTCTCTGCATAGTTCTGTGTAGTTAAAATGGGTTAATATAATCTTTATATGTAGATGAGTCTTCATATTTAGAAACATTTTTATAGAAATATTACATTAACGATCGAAAAAGTAAGTGTTTTTGTGAAAATTACGACACGCATTTTTGACTTATAACTCTCGTGGACCCCTAAATACACATGATGCACCCCCAATTTTCTTTTTCGTTAACATAGACCCCTTACAGGTCAGAATCGACCCCGGGGGGTCGATATAGACCACTTTGGGAACCTGTGGTGTATACTATAACACACGATCACTTGGCCGATTGCGTGACGAATGTTTCCTTCGAGTACACGGGTTTCAAACTGGAGACGTGTACATTGCGCGGCGAGTTTTGATCCGTCCAGAAAATCCCTATGCCCAGTCTTTTTCCAAGTGTGACGGGACCCGTCCATTTTGCAGTGAACCCCGCGTGGAAACCCAGATCGGCTTTGGAGAGAGGATGTACTCTTACGTAAACCCGGTCCCCGACGGCGAACGCTCGACGGATACCCTCTGATTTATCGACAACCGCATTGTTGTCCGATGGCACCGGTACCCGAGGCGTATTTTCGAACTTCGTGGTAAACACCCAATTACGTGACAACTATCATGCAATAATATAACAAGTATAAACATCATATAAATAATAACAAGTTTTATAGAATTAAATAGATATGTAATACCGTGAATAATCATTATTTTTTCTATAATTAAACAACATTTTTGTAATCACAACATCAGTGCCAAAACTGTAAATAATTATTTACTAGAAATAATTGATGTGGTTAAGTATTTAATTCTAAAAGTATCACGAACAATGACATTACATAAACAACTATTTTGAAGCACAAGTTATAACTTGTTATAACGAGTTACAATCGTTACTACACTTTTGAAAATTAACTCTCTGCATAGTTCTGTGTAGTTAAAATGGGTTAATATAATCTTTATATGTAGATGAGTCTTCATATTTAGAAACATTTTTATAGAAATAGTACATTAACGATCGAAAAAGAAAGTGTTTTGTTATTACATTCATATTTATTACAAAACCATTTATTATGAACTATCATCTCTGGAATAAAGTTAACGATAAATGTCATGAATCCATAAGATAATAATTTCGAGTCTATGATCTCTTTTTTTATATAATTTGGAATAATTTTAATTCAATTACATAACACAGTTTTAACACAGTATACTTTATAAAAAAAGGAATAATGGTTAAATTCAATTAGTTATAACAATAAATATCGAAACTCGATATCAATCACTAATTGGCAATAGGTAAACACACAAAGAAAAAATATATTTTTCTGAAAATATTTACATATCTGTGTGAATTGAAACCTGAAAGGGACGAATAATTTCGTTCTTTTCCTTAAAAAAAAAATCGTTCAATTCCTTGTTCTGTTTTTATATTTTACGTTTTGTGTAGTTCTTTAAAAAATAATTTAATTCAGAAATCCATTCCTTTTCGAACTCGTTTCTTCCAAACATTGCGCATGAGATATGTTACTCTCAGTAACAATCGTAGTTTGACATTAAAATAACAATATATACATACATATTGATGTATAATATAACGATTTTGTGAATTACTATTGGAATAAATAAATTAAGTAAGTACTTAATATTATATAGTCTTTTTATGTTGCTCAAGCTATTCGGTGAAATATAATTCGAATCTTAAACGAACTGTCTTTCATTATTACGGTTATTTGACCAGAACGTTTACATGGTTTAAAATATAATCACGTAAGATGACTGAAAAAAATCCCTATCGCATAAAAATAAATACATTTTCGCAATATCCTAATAAAATGTATTGAAACGATTTATGATTTTGACTAGTTGCTAGTCACTAGTATAAATGTATCATTTTTATTTATTTTGGCTACATCGAGCGAAAGATAAAAACAGTGCACTAACTCGGTGGGCGTTGCAGTTAGGGACATTAGATTTCGTTATTCGACATGTTCCCTGTGTACATAATGAGGGTCCCGATATGTTATCTCAATTCCCGACGGATGGCCCTACTTTAGACGAGGACGCGGTGGAGGAAAAGTTGGTTGGTTTCCTAACGAGTAACTAAGTAATCGGAAATAGAGAACAAGAACAACTTTATCATATTTATCCGAAATTGCGCGACGCGAACCCTATTTCGCTCCAGACAATAATATATTGGCAGGGGACGAACCCCAAAATCCAAAATATTTTGTCTATTTTCAAATCTGATGTTCCGGCGAGTAATACGTGTCTTGACCGACTAAAAAATTCAATAGTTTTATTTTCGAGGAGGGCCTACTTAAGAAAAAGAAAGTAGGGGAAATTCAGATAATATGGTAAGGAGCTTGGTAGTGATACCCGTTGGAAAGCAGGAGCATATCCTATGGCGCTATCACGACCACACCCTTGCGGGACAACCGGGGTGGAAAGAGACATATAGGACGATAACAAATAGGTTTTATTGGAAGTCTGTACGGGAGTCTACCCGGCGCTACGTGGCGGCCTGCCACATATGCGCATGTACTAAACCGTTAAATAATAAAATCGAAGTTCCGTTACGCCCTAGAGAACCAGCCAAACCGTGGAAAGTGTCGATTTAATGGGCCCTTACCCACGAACGGGTCGGGGTAAAACGAATATCCTAATAGCCACTGATTTTCACAGTAGGTGGGTTGAAGCGTATCCCTTGGGTGCAGCAACGGCTACCGTAATTACCCAAACTTTGGAAAGGGAATTTTTCGCGAGATTTGGTTACCCACGTGTGCTACTAAGCAACAATGGTCCTCAGTTTACCTCGGACGTGTGGACAAGTGCACTCGACCGATGGTGAGTGGAGGGGTAGACAACCCCAGTATACCACCCGAAGGCCAATCCGGTAGAAAGGGGTAATCAAGAATTAAAAAAGGGCCTGCGGGCACTTCTGATGAACGATAATCATCGTTCATGGGACCAGAAACTTTCTTCGGTTCTATTTACATTGCGCAGCCGGAAGAACGACAGGACCGGGCGTTTCACCGTCAGTTTCGGTGTTTGGACGCGAAATTAAAAGTCCGGGAGATTGGGTGTTTACCACGAAGTTCGAAAATACGCCTCGGGTACCGGTGCCATCGGACAACAATGCGGTTGTCGATAAATCAGAGGGTATCCGTCGAGCGTTCGCCGTCGGGGACCGGGTTTACGTAAGAGTACATCCTCTCTCCAAAGCCGATCTGGGTTTCCACGCGGGGTTCACTGCAAAATGGACGGGTCCCGTCACACTTGGAAAAAGACTGGGCATAGGGATTTTCTGGACGGATCAAAACTCGCCGCGCAATGTACACGTCTCCAGTTTGAAACCCGTGTACTCGAAGGAAACATTCGTCACGCAATCGGCCAAGTGATCGTGTGTTATAGTATACACCACAGGTTCCCAAAGTGGTCTATATCGACCCCCCGGGGTCGATTCTGACCTGTAAGGGGTCTATGTTAACGAAAAAGAAAATTGGGGGTGCATCATGTGTATTTAGGGGTCCACGAGAGTTATAAGTCAAAAATGCGTGTCGTAATTTTCACAAAAACACTTACTTTTTCGATCGTTAATGTAATATTTCTATAAAAATGTTTCTAAATATGAAGACTCATCTACATATAAAGATTATATTAACCCATTTTAACTACACAGAACTATGCAGAGAGTTAATTTTCAAAAGTGTAGTAACGATTGTAACTCGTTATAACAAATTATAACTTGTGCTTCAAAATAGTTGTTTATGTAATGTCATTGTTCGTGATACTTTTAGAATTAAATACTTAACCACATCAATTATTTCTAGTAAATAATTATTTACAGTTTTGGCACTGATGTTGTGATTACAAAAATGTTGTTTAATTATAGAAAAAATAATGATTATTCACGGTATTACATATCTATTTAATTCTATAAAACTTGTTATTATTTATATGATATTTATACTTGTTATATTATTGCATGATAGTTGTCACTTATAACTTAAAATCAAAAGTTTAAATACACCTTTAAATGTTGATATTTAATATTATTCACTTTCGTTTGTTACGGATCATCAAATACAGAGCTTGTTGACACGTAAGAACAATATATTTGTGTACCTACCTACGTCCAACAACATAAAACTAATTGCAAGCATGTAATGATATTATACAATTACGATATTCATAAGTTCTTCTGTTTACGGAATAATATTTAATGTCTAGAGAAAAAATATTATATTTTATTAAAATTAATAATGTATTATAATAGATACTTATCCTATACATTATGCAAATGTATTTATTAATATTAAATGAAAGAGAAAATAGAATGTATGTTATTTTGTAACAGCTTCAATGAGTCCGTTTTATTAATAACATTCCACCAAGTAATATTACTTAATTATCTCAAATAATGAATTTTTATTGATTTTACTTGATTAAAATCTAAAAATGTAATTATTTTTGTTGGATATTTTTATTATAGTCATAATTCAAAGTATTATTAATACAAATTATTTGCTATTTATTAGTTATGTAAGTTTTGTCATGTATGAAATATTGGCATTTTGACCTTATTATTCCCCTTAATATTGCTGTTAATTACTTAAATCTGTCTGGTTCATTTAAATTTAAAATATTTTTTTGACTTCGATGTAGGCAAATAAAATGATATTTATATAATTTTATTATTAAAATATACTGATTTTCAATAAATAATTAATAACTAAAGGAAAATGTGAATTAAAATAATACATAAGAAGAAATTGTGTCAAATGTATGTCTGTTTATTTAATTACAAATGCTATTATTTAATTATAAAACATTAAATTATAATTGTATTATTATAATTATTAACAATATGTATGAAATTGTATGCATTAACCTTTGTTAAATTCTTTTAAACAAATCGATTTATAAAATAGAACTAGTTTCATATTTTGTATGAGACTATTTTAACAATTTCATTAAAAAAAAAAATAATAATAATAATAACAATGTGATTCAATAAACAAATTTAAAAAAAAAATATTGTCAAATAAGAACAAGAAAACTTTGAATGTACGTTAATTATTTTTACGTGCTATTTACCATTGTTATTTTATTAAGATGCCTTATTTTTAAGAATTTATATTTAATTGATATATTAGAATTTATAGTTAATGTATTTGTTATATTATACATAATTGCTAATCTAAATATAAACTTATTGATGTTTAAGAAAAATTTTAGTTTAAAATGATTATCAATTTAAACGATTGTATTTATAAATATGAAAATTAGGATCTAAAAATAAATAAAATATTTTACCAATAATCATTATCATAAAGTACTGCTAGAGTTTACAATAGAGTAACTGATATTTGTATTTTTTAAATGAATAGTTAATATATTTCCAAATATCAACAATTATACAAAAAAAAAAAAAAAATTAAACATTTTTTTTTTTAACATTTCGAAGAATAATGTTTAGTTGATTAGATTAACTGGAAGGGTATGTTTTGTTGCAAATTATTGAATTGTATTAGGAGAGCACTTCACATGTTTTTTTTTTCAATCTTCTTCTCCTCTTGCAATGCGTGCGAATCTAGCAATGTAATCAAGCTCTTGCATACTTGAATTAAAATCATCAGCAATTTCATCAGCGGTTTTCTTTGGAGAATTCTTTGGACGCAAACTAAATCTTATACGATTTATTTTTATCAAATTTTTTGTGAAGGTAGTACATATACATAAAGGTGGATAGTCTGCAGTATTCAATTTTTTCATTTTTTGATAACAAAAAAATACCCACTGGAATGAGACCAATGGGATCTTATGTTTTAATGCGAACATTCTCGATTTAGCACTACCTTTTGAATATACAATATGAGTAACTTTACTATTGAGAGTTTTTTCGATTGTGGCACCTAATTTGATTAGATCTTCTTCGATGGATGTAGCCGATAAATTTTCTCTTTTCCCAAAGTCTACAAACACACTACATCCTTTTAAGACCATAGAACGTTGACTGTCTAGACTTGACGTTTCATCTGAAGCTTGGACGGTACCTAAAAAATAAAATGAACACATCAATTCATAAAAATAAGAAAAAATGCAGACAAGTTCACAAACATAAAGAAAACCTGAATTAAAGTTCCAAATTTAAATTTTAATTAAATATCATACTAATATAACAGGTTATATTAATATATGGCTTATAATATTTAATCATATTTAACACTTTCAAAATTTTTAATATTCTCTAGTTGGCCAGCATTTATCACTCATATAACATTAACAACGTGCAACCAAACTATTATAAGTAGACAGCGTGCTAATTTTAAACAAGAAACTAATACCATTAATTATAGATATTTATTTATTTGTGTAATTATACGGGCTGTACCCTTTTTGTATAACACATTTGAGAATAATATAAATTGCAATAACTTATAACAGGCGTCATCAAACTTTTTCGTTTGAGGGCTACATAAAATATTTAAAGCTCTTAGAGGGTCAAAATGTATGAACACACGTAATTATTAATCATGTAGAAATATTTATACTCATAAAAATTTAAAGAAAACTTTGAATACAAATAATTAAAAATTAATCACCGATTTTTAAGGGCCGTTTAAAACTTGTTCACGAGCCGTAGTTTGAAGTCCTTTGACTTATAATAAACAGATTATACACAAAATCTGATAAAAAATCATTAAAGATAGGATCTGCATTTGCAATTGACATAAGACGCTATAATTAGCCATTAATCAATAATTAATTAGGTTCATTGGTTGAATATTTAGAGATAGCATACGGACCATAAAATGCGGTACAGGAACGAGATGAAATTTTAAAACAGATTAGAGAAAACATGACAGAATAATGAATCATGTAGAATCGATGTTATGCTTTAATAATCCAATTAATAATTGTGGTGGTACGTTGATGCTCAGCTAAGGAAGACAGAGAAAGGATAGTAGCAATCGGTGTATAGTTATGAGGTGAATAAGGCATTTTTAGTATACATATCTAGCAAAGCATAAGAATATACGTTGAACACACTCAGTCTATCTTGAACTATCTATGAAGCTTCCAGAATACACTACCATACTCCAAAATGACGCGCATAAGTGCACAGAAATGTGTTTTAATTGATAATTTTCGATCTTTTGTCGGTTTAAAAACCAGATTGGCTCAAACATTTTGTAAATAAAGCTAAACCAACTGCAGAAGATCCTTCTTCTAATATTACACGGACATAATATGACTCATACCAGAAATATAAATTTTATTGGTTTGGCAAGAAAAAACATTACAATACTATTGTATACTTACCACCACCTCGCAATCACAAGTTCCAACCAAAGGACGTATCTTTTATAGTATCTCTAAATAAATACTATATTCGAGCAATTAAGAATTTCCTACTGAATAACCATGGAAGGGTGGTATCACAGTTTCAAGTAAGCAAATTTTTGGGGAAACTTACTTTAAAACTGCGACTCATTTGACTGCTATAGACGGTTTCATAAAATGTGGAATTATGCCGTTAGATCCAAATATATTTAAAGATTCAGATTTTGTTGCAGCTAAAACTACTAGATCATCAAATTGTTCAATAAGTGAAAGTATTAAATATTAAGTATTTAGTATGTTATTCTTATGGAGAAAAAAAACCAGAAAAATAACCGAAAATAAGGAACTGCCACTATATTAACTATATTATATTTCTAATCCAAATAAAGCAGAACTAGATACTTCAATAAAAACGGTAATAGTTAAAAACTTTTATTTACAAATAAAAAAGCACAAATAGAAAAAGGCAAAAAAAAGAAAATATTACTAAAATACCTCCAATTGATAATCAAGAAGATATTGATGCTGAATGTCCGTATTAATTTTATACCATTTATTTACATTTAATATAAAAATAACTACTCAAAAACATATAAACTGAAATAAAAATTTGTTTGCAACTTGTAAGAAAAATAACTACTAAAGCATTTAAGAAAATTCCTAGTTTATACAACTTTTTTTTTTTATGTTACTAAGAAAAAAATATTTCATTTACCTATAGGTATTTACTGTTGAAAATACTATGTATAAACGTATAGACTGAAATATAAATATTTGTCTAAAAAATTTGGTTGTTGATATATTTCTTTCTACAAAGTATTATTTATTTTTATTTAATCTAAAAAATACAATTTAAAACTTAATTTTGTTATTACTTAAAAAATTTATTGAGCCGATTTTAATATTGGTGATGACCATATTAGTAGAGAAAAATTTTGCAATGCTAATAGGATGCCAATTTATCATGTTTATATTTTGATCAATATTCTCGACGAGTATTATTATCAGGCCGTTATGCCGAGTCCTACGTAAATACTATAATCGCAATACGACGCGTATACGATTGTACTGATTAGAATGGGCAGTTTTATATAATTGTCAGTTGCGTCGATGACATTGAATGTAGAATATAATGTATTTAGAATCGGTGGTTTTTATTTATTTGTTGAAAATTAGGCAATATTGGAAAAAAAGGTATTTTTAATTACTGTACCGACGAAAGATCTTGAGACATTTTTTTTTTTGTGAATGTAGTCTTGATTTTGGCAGTAGATTGACCGCCACAGTTATTGTCACCCGAGGACGACAATATTAAAGAATACTAATTAGATTTAAATGTTTATAAAAACCAGATTATCTGTCAGCGAAATACATAAGACACGATTGTACGCTATAACTACGTGAACATAAATTAAGTATTTGATTATTAATATTTAATATTGATTTAAAAATTATTATTAGTTTCCAAGAAAATAGCGTCTCTTTTTATTAAAAATGTATTCGTTATATTTTGAAATTGTTATAATAAATACTAAATAGTTATAATGCAATTTATATAATAATATTTAAAGTGGACAAACCACTATTCCTACCAGGATTGTCAAAGTTGTAAATTTGTAACTTTTAAAAAATCAAAATTACTTTTTCAATTTACTTAATTTATTTTTAAAAACAAATTTTGATTCCTGACATGTTCAAGCATAGGTACCAGTGGCGCCGAAGTCCATGTTAAGGTCGGGCCACGGCCCAACCTCTTTTTTGAAAAATATGGATGGTAGTTCAAAATGTGGCTGGTACGTCAAAATGTGGCTAGTAGGCCACATTATACTCACATCATAATTGTGTTATAAGTAAATTTATAGCGTTATAAAAATATTTAAGACATTGAGGCCGTGAAGTTTTGAAATTGCCCGACCACATTTTACAAACTTCGGCGCCACTGATAGGTACTATTAGTCTAATATGTTACCTACTGTAAAATGCTACCTACCGAAAAACTACATGCAGCTCATCGTTTTTTTTTTTTATTTTTTCATTTTACTGTGGGAAAGTACATTTGAATCATTACGAAAAATAACATTCTAATAGTTATACAAAACTATAATTAAGTATAGCTGATAAATATCCATTAATATCCATGATAATTTACTTTCAGATTTATTATTTTAGTCTATGTTGTGTTTGCGTATGTATATTTTGTTGCGATTTTTACTTAGTATTTTTTTATATAAAAATAATATAATGAATAAATTAATGTGATATTTGTACGGGCATGTGATATCTAATGAGGAAATATGTGTTAATTATTTTTAAAAGAGAAATTTACTACCAGAACTTGGTATTTGTTCCAAATTAAAAGGTGAGATATTTGTGGGGATACGTTGAATTAATACAAAAATAAGTAATCGTATAAGAGACTCGAATAGTGATTTAATAAAAACTACTATTTACGATGTCAAAAAAAGGTTGACAAACTCTAAAACATTCTTTTTTTTCCATATTATTTATTTATGTATTATAAACGAGTATTAACCCTTTGGTACGAGCAGTATCGGTTTACATTTTTTAAGTATTTTACAGTAGGAACAGAAAGGTTAGCCCTCGAAGAAAAGGGATTGAGTATTAGTAGAAATAAAACTGAGTACATTGAGTATGATTTTGGACAAAGAGACCAAGAAGTTGAAGGAATGAGGAGACAACTGACAATAGATGGTGATGTGATAGGTGAAGTTGAGATCTTTAAATATTTAGGATCTTTTGTTCAAAAGGACGGGGGCTTTGACATTGATGTAAAACATAGGATTAAGTGCGGGTGGATGAAATGAAGAGAAGCATCGGGCGTATTATGCGATAAGAGAATTCCAATTAGGCTGAAAGGTAAATTTTATAAAAGTGTAGTGAGACCAACTATGCTGTATGGTTCAGAGTGTTGGGCGGTTAACAGGAGAATAGAACAAAGTATGAGTGTCGCGGAAATGAGAATGCTTAGATGGTTGAGTGGAGTGACAAGAGAAGATAGAATAAGGAATGAATACGTGAGAGGTAGTGTTGGTGTAGCGCCAATTGTGGACAAGATGAGAGAAAATAGGCTGAGACGGTTTGGGCATGTGATGAGGCGAGAGGAAACGAATGCAGTAAGCGTGGTTATAAAGATGGACGTTGAAGGGAAAAGAGGAAGAGGAAGACCAAAAAAGAGATGGTTGGAGACTTTGGAGAATGACATGAGGGCTGTCGGTGTGTGCACAGGAGATGTGATTGACCGAGAAAAGTGGAGGTGTAGGACAAGGGTGGCCGACCCCAAATAGTTGGGAGGAAGGCGAAGTAGAAGAAGAAGAAGAAGACAGTAGGAACAGAAAAAAAATAAGATAAAAATAATAATGAAAATAAAATTACAAAATAATAATAATTACACAGTGGTAAATGAATAATAGTAATACAAAACAGCACTGCATTAATAATAACATAATAATGGTAATTCATTTACAGATAAATTTAAAGCTAAATATATTAAATATAAGCATAATATAATTATGATGAAAATGGTAAAAGTAATAGCGGTTTAGTATTGAACGAAACTGTTTTTTTAGTACCGAGTGTATACATACCATTTTCAATTATCAAAAAATGTACAATAAAAACTCTAAACACAATTGTTGATTAAAATAATCTCTTAAGAGGTGTAGCAGTTGCAATGTATAATAAACGTAAAAAAATGGGTGGTTTATATATATATATAATAAATTATTTAAGGTATATATTGTTATAACTATTGTTGTTAATTTGTTATTAATCAATTATCACTGAGTAAAGGTTTTTTGATAGGTATAATTTAACGTTAGGTAGCATACTACACCAACAAAGTAATGGTAGGTAGCGTATTATTCGAATACCCAAGTATATAGTCCAACAGTCTGAATATTATAAAAAAAAAATATTTTAAATCTTTCAACATAGTTCTCCTTAATATGATCACTTTGTACACCTTTCCTCTACTTGTATATGAAAAAAAATATTCTCTTACTTTTTTATTGTCTTTTAAATTGTATAAACACCATTTAGAGACATTTTCTTAGTTCAATAATATGAGTTTAACAACTACCCATCTTGTTAACAATTTAAATTGGTTTATAAAATGTTATTACTCCATAGTGAAATTAGTGGTTCACAATAAAGCAATTGTATTGCAATACTTGATAGCACCCAAATGTCTGTGTTTTATGTAGGGCCTCATTCTATCGTAAGTAATGATATCGAAGAGAGGATTTAAATATAATTAATCAAAATCATGAATATATATAATATATATATATAATTTACAATTAGTGGTCGAAGTGGAGAAGGATACGTAAGGATGGCATCCCTCCGCTTATTTTTCCAAAATTATGCATCCCCCTTTTTAATATATTCGAAGATTATAGAGGACAATTGTATTTTATTTATGATGATGTTTTACTACTTTTACGAGTATTTTTGTTTTTTTTTTTATAAATACATATTTATATATAAAATCAGTACTTTTATCTTATTCGAAGTGGATCACTTGACGCTTATATCTAATAAACCTAAAAGTCATTTCTTACAATTTATGTCGATAAGAAATTGTAAATACTTTCGAACACAATATGATTCCGGTTATTAAATTATTTATAGACTTCTTCTATGGTATTGTCTGATACGGTAAACTATCACATGATATGTTGTGACCAAAACAGTAAAATATAAATTTTATAAAGTTATTACCTGAAAAATTATAATAACGTAAAATAACGTATTTTTACTTTCGTTATTTTTAAGTAGAACTTTCATTAATGCATTTTGTTTTTTTGTTAGTATTTAATTTTCCAATACATTAAATAGGTAGTTATTAGTGATTTTAGTAAACATGTTTTTATTGAATTGGTCGAACTCAATTGCGGCTTCAGTATTGCCAAGCCATGAAAGAACTCTAGCAAAAAAGTTAAGAATTTCTTCTTGTAATCACGTCACTGAAGGTAAGAATAATACTAGAACTAAACTATTTAAAAATAAAATTCATAAACAGCTTAATGTAAAAGACTTTAGCGCTATGAATATTGTTCATAAGTCTTTAGTGTAACTAATCTCTTATGCATTAAACGTATTGGCCAACCTTTGAGTCAATTTAATACAAACACTCATGTACAATCTTGAATATCTAAAGGTAGAAGAAGTGCTGACCATATCCAATGTGTTTCTAAACAAGCTATTTCCTATAACACAAAATGAAAGCCTTTAGGAACAAATTTAAAAACTGATGATCATAAATATTTTCTTACTTAGATGAGGCTTATTTTTTGTTTTTTATTAAATATTTTTATACAAATGTATTATGTTAGAGTAAATAACAGTTTATAATAATTTGTTAATTGTTGATTCTTGGTATAAGAATTTGTTTTAAATATATATCATTTTATGATAGTTTTTAAAAAAAATTTAATTAAAGGCCAACAGCTATTTAATACACTCAGAGTTCAAAGAATAAATATGGTTATTCTGACATGCTTAAATATAAGTTTTTAGTGTACTGCTGTGTCAACAGGAAAAAAAGCGTTTCCCTTGAGAAAAAAATGAACAAAAGTTATATTATGATTAACAAGAAAAAATGTAAGATTTGTTATAAATACTTAATGAAACTAATTTTTTTTTTTATGAAGATCATGTAACAGTAAACATATACTACTTATTTTTTTTACTTGTAATTACCTGTATTCAAATACTATAATTTTATATATTTTTATGTTCATTTTCTATATGTAAATTCTATGAAATTAATTTTCTATAAATAAGCATTTTAACTTAAAAATGTATTTGAAATAACAAAATTTAACAACATTACAATTTTTTTACAATAAAATACCTATACAAATAACCTATACAGTTATACATGGATTATATTTCATTTTTTAAGCATTATAACTAATATAATAGTGTTTTAATATTTTATAATAATTTTGTACTACAAAATTTATATCACTACATACTAATTGTATTAAACCATACCACCTACACTCATCTCACCTGGATACCCTGTCTATGAATATAAATATATGATAGAAATGTATTTTAATTTTTACACTTAGATAATTTGATTATTTATATCAATAAAATATTGAGTAACATAACTATTGTAGTTATGTATGTCATTCTTAGTACCATTAGGATATATTTATTACTACATTTCCATACAAATTTAATTTTTACAAAGAACAAAAGTTCAAAATTAATAGGCATAAATGTATTGATTATTTTTTGTCACTTACCTATACTTAATTTGTGTAATATTAATATGATTTTATTTAGTAGTAATACTCATAAGTATGCAATTTATTAATTCCTACAAATCAGGGTTGATAATATATGTGTATAAATCATTTTATACGTTATACGTATTAAACTCCTCGTATAAAACGTATAAAATGAATAAAACGTATAATATGTTTGGTTTTTGAAATTCATTTTTAAAAATTTTAATTACTTCCTATTTTAGATATCAAATTAGGTTTTTTATTCTTATATTTAGTAAAATATTATATATTAGATAGCTAATATATTACAATATAATTATAAAAAAATATTTTTATTTACAATTTTCTTTCTTATTTTTTTAAATAGGTACCTATCTAAATAAATCAGTATTACCACGTACACAAAATATAATATATTATTATATTCCTATTCTTATTGTAAAGAAAAATGTATATGTTGTCCAGTTTATATGGAATATTTGTATTAAATAAAATAATTTATATTTCCTTTGACACTTCTATTCTTTGTTAAATTATACATACAGGGCCGGTTTTAAGGGGGGTACCAGTGATAAATTGCACGGGGGGCGTCAAAATTATCTCAGATATAATAAACAAAAAATTAATTTTTTTTTGTAAGGGGAGATTTCTAATAAATGATACATTTTATTATTATTTATTTTTTTAAATTCACATATGCATACATTTTTTACCTATATTTTATCATTTTAAATAAAGAAAAATAAACGTTTTTAACTACGTAGGTAGGTACCTAATATTATTAAATATTAGTGGGTTTATTTATACTAGTAAAACTAGACGTATAATATAACTGCGTTGGCCCATATTGGCAAATCAGGATTGTCGATTGTGGGAATTATCAAAATAAAACTATTTTTAACAATAGTCAATAACGACTGTTCAGGTTTCTACAAAATATGTGAAATGTTTAAACGTGGATAATAATAATTTTGTATTGTTGAATGTTGACTGCTGTATAAACATGTTGATAATTTATTTTATTTTGTCACCATATGAAGCCAATCGTACTATTTTTTTATTATTATTGTGCATATACATGTTCCCGTATATGTTTGACAGTTTGAATTGATACTTTGAATTTTATTCTAATTTATTATAAGGTAAGTTGATTTAGTTTATTATAAATTATAATATTAAATACCTACATAAGATTCAGAAGTTGTTGCAAATGCATATTGTAGAACTTTACTTACCTACTAAAATACATTTGTGTCATTTCATATCAAATAACTTGCTAAACTCTATATGTCAGTGACTATTATCTATGTACTCTGTACCTACATAATTTAAATCTCTATAAGTGAACTAATATAATAGAAATGAGAGTTTACTGTTTTTTGAATTGTTATATAAAACAAAATATTATTATTATAATATTATTAATAATAATATTAAAACTTTCAACTTTTTAATTGATATTGTTAGGTTATTCCAGTTAAAGTAGGTACTCTATTATTACACAGTTTAGGTTCACTTAAATTATATTGTTAATCTGCATACAATTATTGGAAATATTTATATGTTTATATATTTATACATTATACATATGAATTGAATGCAGTAATTTAGCCGTAGTAGCAAGTAGGTAAATAATAATTAATAAGTAGGACTAGTTAAGTTTAATTGTGTCATAACAATTTTTTAGTTGAAATTATACTTAAATGGCGCAAAAAAGAGTCAAGGCTAGTGGTGTCTGCAATCGTAAGGAGGCAAAAAAAAAAAAAAAAAGAAGGAAAAACGTAATTAAGTTATAAAAATACAAACAAAATAAATACCATATTTAAACTTAAAAGAGAATAGTGAGAACCATGGTAGCTTGGACAATGTTGATCACAATATAAAGTAAGTTTTCGTTTATGTGTTTTGTGATATAAATATATAATAGATTATAATGATAGTAATTATAATTTACTGTTGAATTTGATTATAGTGAGCCTTCCTCAGTTGAGGCTAATGTTACAAGTGAAGAACACGATAAAAATTATTCTGAAGTGTTAGAAATACTAGGGTATGTATTTTATAATGTTTAACTTTTAATTTTATACTTATACAGAATAGGTACTTATATTATTTGATCTATAGATATATACTTTATTCTTTTAAAGCCTTTATAATCTTAATGTATTATACATATTAAAAAGAAACAATTACTTGTGTACAATTATTTAAGCTGAAATATTAACATTATAAACTAAGTAGTTTACTAACTAAATATAATATTCTTTTGATGAACTTTGTGTTTCTTCATTTAATTTAAGTGAGTAGTAAGTACATAATAGTTTTTTGGAACGTTCTGAATTCAAACGGTTCCAGAGAGAATTGTGAATGTTTGACCAATTTGAAAACACTCTTTCAAACTGGGCAGTTGACGCTGGTAAGTTTAATAATTTATTTGCCAATTCTGGATGCTTATTTTTAGTTACTTTTGTTTATTAGTGATTTTATTTTTATACTATATAAAACATATATAATAATGAGTTTTATACTATACCGTATTATACGTTTCAACCCTGCTATAAATCCTCCAAACATAAGGAGAGAGGTAGCAGCAAGGGTAGAAATAACAAAGCAAGAATCAAACATTAAGCATCCTTTACATGGAGATAACCACACAAGAAGCCGACTTAATTGTAGCAAAAACTTCCTGAAAACATCAATCAGTTCAACAGAAATACATGAAATGACAAGGAATGACCTACGGAGAAAGAAATAAAAGGATATAACTCACATCTATGGAAGTACCTAAAAGAAAGCTTACCGCCTAGTAGTAGCCTACCATGGTCGACATGTAAAATGCTAAATAATCTACGAACTGAAACTGTTTGGACAGCATATTATATGAAAAAATGGAGAATAAGAGAGGGCAGTAAATGTGGCTATGGTCAAAAGCGAAACGTAGACTATCTATTTGCGTATCTACTATTAGTAACTTAAATACCAGAAAGATGAAGGTATGACAACCACTATCATGTCAGACAAGTTGCCGCTTACTGGCAGATGAAAAGAAGACAAAACAATAAAAATTGCTGCTTAGTAGTAAACAAAATGAATAGAGAATCGACATGAAAAGAAGAAGATTAGTTCTTATATTGAACTGTTAAAAGATATATAATAATAATGTTTTTGAGAGAAAGCATGGTATTCTTCTGTGTAAATAATTGGTAAACATAATTGAAAAAAACAAAATTGTAATTGTATTTTTTTCTTAATTACTAATGATTAACACAACATTAACATAAAAATTGCTACTTGAGAACATATTATAAATTGGAAAAAATTGTGTTTGTTTATTTTTTTAAAACTTTGTTCTTTAAGAAAGTTAATAACAAGTAAAATAACACATATCCAATGAATATGTTTATGGAGTATGCAAAAATACTAGTATGTAATATTTTATCTTATATTATTACAATAAAAAAAGTTAAATACTACATAATTATATTATTTCTTTTAATTATTTCAAGCATAATTAGTAGTATCATAGATAAATATATGTGACAGCATGTTTATTGGTGATAAAAATTCAGAAAAGTTTATAATACCATCAATAAGTTGCTTGACAAAATTAATTTTTTTTTGTTAAAGTATTTGAAACAGATTTATAATTATAGATAAGTTGTTAGATAAATAGTAAATTTTTGAATATAAACGCTGCAAAATTAAAAAAAAAATCTGATAGCTATCAAAATGTTAATTCATGTAAGAATATAAATAACTACAATTGACAGTTGAATTTTACAAATAATATTGTAGATCCATGAAAGAGAATGTTAATGCATAAAAAAAATAAGGAATGAGAAAATTTTAGCCAAGCGCTTAATATCGTTCACAAAAATATCAGAGTATAATGGAAAAACTAGTTTCTCGTAGACTATGAAGAAATGAGGAAAAACCTATACTATATCTATTAAGAACAACCAAATCCAAAGTAACTGTAGAAGTTTAAATTGACACTTACAATTAACTTATAGGAACTAAAATGAATATTATGATAATAGTATAAGTGGTAACGCTACAGTATAGTGAATTATGCAGTTATGTTAAATATCTAAAAACAAATATAATAAACTCAAATACAAGAACTAAATCTACATAAAATATTTGCACAATAAGACCTATACACACTTTTGTCCGTAGTATTGCAATGAATAATTAACTTGTACTTGTTCTGCAAAAAAAAAATAGCAAAAGGCACAGTCAATACTTTAGAAAAAGATTAGGTTGTATCTATTTTCATATTAGGCAACTCAGAATCACTTAACAGTCAGTCATACTTGATACACCAAAATCGTATTGTCTGTAATATTTTCCTATGAATGTTGCGATACATTGAAAGTGTTTAAAGTATAATTATGTAATGAACGAATCTAATTATCTAAGAAATAAAAATTGATTAAGAGTTGAGGTTGGACCTATGATAGTTGCTGTGGAGTGGTTAATACGAGTCTAAATGAAATGTTGTCGTTTCGGGAAGCAGCCCTGGTGAATTGTTATCAGCTAATCCAAATGTAAAACAATAGCGTCGGCCGACGTAAATAACGAAGGTTTTGTGAGCTATGAATGGCAAGTCAGATAAAACGCAAGTACATAGTATAAAGGTAATCACATTAAATATGTGACTCGGTGAATATGATATCTTGCCAAATAAAGGCAAGCGCAAAACGTAGCAGAGCGGCTATCATGAAAATGGGTGTTACGCCGGGGATCGAATAACAATAAACAAGGGCGACAGTTCACGGCGTTGTAGTCACAACTGACGCCATTGTTTAGTTCACAGATTTCGCGAAAACAGCGTAAGCATCGAAAGAAACGAAAGGTACGATTTAACAATGGGCGAGGTATAATAATTGTTTATTACAATAATCAACGGCATGAGAAAATAATGATAGTGTATGAAGCATAAACATACCTGATGTTGAAGGGTCCATTGTTATTAAATACGCTGCACACAAAGTTAACCTTCGAACCGTTTGTATTTCACGTTATGTGCTCGACGTGTTGATTACTAATAGAATGAAGGGAGCAACATAATAGTGATAGTATGAAAAATGGCGTCGGCAATTGTTAAGTGTTCATCTTTATCGATGTTTCCAGGTATTTGTCTTACCACTGTCCATGAAATATTAAACACTATCTACATTGGTCGTTGGCTACACTGTTATGTCGACCACGCTCTTCTGTTGCTTTTTGCTTTTGCACTGCATTGATATTGATTAGTGTTCACGCAAACGTTCGAATCATTTATATATATAAATATATATATTATCATTATTATTGTCCGCGACACGATTAGTAGGTGACTCTAGCGCTATATTTTAATAAGCGTAAATATCGCAGTGATGGCTTGTGTAGCTTGAAAATCTATGGCGGGTAATGTAGGTTCATATATTTTTTCAACGCAACGCATGATGCTTAACTCCAATGCCAAATTACCCAATAGGCGGAGTAGGTGGAGTAGGCCTTAGAGCTCCGTAAAAACGGAAAACCAAATTTTTTATTTAATAATACTGTATTTTATTGTTGAATTTAAGGTACACAAGTTAATTTAAAATTTAAATAAAAATAATAATTTATTTTTTTAAGTTTTTTTTATGGTTCATTAAGAATCATTTTTTATTTAAATAGAAATAATATAATAATTAATTCATTTTTCTTGAAAATTTAAAAGTTCAATAAACATAATTTTATTTATAAATATCAGTTAGTTATTATTAAATATGTTTATTTTAAGTATTGGATAATAGAGTTAATGATGTATGTCAAAAATAATTTTGTAGGAGCCTAAAATTTGAATTTACTTGGAGCCCACAAATATTTAATCTAGCGCTGCTTAACGTTTTCCAATGTATGCGCGACCTTATTATCTCAGTATATTTATGTATTTATATATATATATATATATATAATACACACACATGCACGCGTGCGCGCACTCGCGCGCGTGTGTGTGTGTGTGTTGTGTGTATGTATATAATTTATTCGTAAAAATACTATATAATAGTTAACCTATTTAGTGGAAATTAAGTTTAAATTTTTTGATGAACACATATACGCATTGCTAGGCATTTCTGCGTGCTATTAACTATCCCAGTTATGCAAGGCCTCCCGCAGAAATTTTTCTCGGGGGGGGGGGGGAAGGGGCGAAAAAAATTCACTTATCATAAATTCTGTTTTTTTTTTAAATCTTAAAAAAAAATAATGTAAAATTGCAATTAATTAGGGTAAAATTTTTATTTTGTTTATAATGTATATAATAATAAATAAAAAGAAATTTTGATCAAATATTTATAAAAAAAAATGTGTAACGTATAATGTTCCACTCCACATGATTATATTAAATTAGGGAGTAAGTATAAGAAAACATCGAAATATTAAACAAATTATCTTAAAGAACGGGGGGGGGGGGCGTGGCCCCATCTGGCCCCCCTGTGAGCGTTCTTGCACTGATGATCATACTAAGTCACCTGTGCGTTTGCCTCACCGTGGAGGATTCGTGTACACGTATGGTGTTACTGACGCGTGAATGTGCGTACGTGTCACACATGTCAGATTGCGTCTTGAACAAGCCACAATCCTACGGACAATGTAGCGTAACAATTTTAGTTCCGATAGCGTCTTTCATGGCCTTGAAATATTACTCCTGTGAGCGTAAAAAATTGTGAGTGTGGTGTATTTGATTTAACACCCTATCAGAAAAAAAATGCAAACAAATAAATTAGAGGTCGGACTACAGTGAAACCTCTATATAGTGGGCAGCCACTGGGAATTAAAAATTATCCACTATAGAGAGTTGTCCACTATTAAGAAAACCTTTACTTAGTGCACATTTTCAAAAAATTACTAAATGTCCACTATAGGGAGACACTATAGGAAATGGGCTATATGTACACTGTATACATATGAACATATACATTGGAATATTAATTTATTATTTATTATATATATTATAATATAAATATGTATGTATATGATATGTATGTATGTATTAAAAATATATGTATGTAGTATAAAAATGCTTATAAAAATGTTTAATTCATTATCATTTCGATAAACTTTGTTCTTTCCTTTTTATTCTTTTTGTTAATAAAACACCCACAACATACAGTTCAAATTGTAATTTTTCGAATAGGGAAACCATTAAGATAAGATAAAATATGAACGAATATATAACAGATAAATATAGTGTTTTTAACTTGTACGTTTTCGATATGTGCATTTATTGTGTCCATTTATGAGAGGTAATTTTTAATTTGGTACCAGTTTATTGTGTCCACGTCCACTATTAGGAGTGTCCACTACTAAAAGGTTATAACTCCTATTATGCGCATACATTTTTGCCGGGGAATTTAGAAGTGTCCACTATTGGGAAGGGTCCATTAATAGAGGTTTCACTGTACACTATTTTTGGCAACGCGAATATAAACCTAATTTAGAGACTCATCTACAATTTGACACGATTCACTACTCCTTTTCATGTCAAAAAATGTTAATAAAAAATAGTAGTATTGATTATTAAATAAACATAACTACTGTAATCATTCGCGTTATAGTGACACTAGCATCCATACTGAGTAATGAATGTGGTATTTATCACAACGCACATCATGAGGACACATGTTTAGTAACTGCGTGCTCTAGTATGGATGCGGTTTAAGATCGCGTTACTACTGATTCAATGTTATTGTATTTTTATAACTGATTAACTGATTAAATGTAAATGATTTTCCTTTCGCGGTCGACAATTTAAATTTGTATGCCTTACGATTGTTTTGTTGTTTGAAAAAAAAAAATTTATAGGATACTCATTTTATAATTTTATTTTTTAGATTTTTTTAAATTATTTTATTTTATATTATTTTTTATATAACCGTTTATAAGTATTTCATATTAATCTTCTGTATTTATCTTTGTAAAAATGGATCATTTAATTATTCTTCTGATAAATACCAGAACGTCATAAGTGAACTGCAAAACGTCATCAAACTTTTGGAACAGACTCATTACATTATATAGGGGCTACTTTCCCCCCCCCCCCTTTAAATAACTTATTAATTAAGCTGGCAAACATAAAAATATTGTATAATATTAGTATAGAAGAATTTTGTTTTAGAAAGAAGTCAGCAAAGTTGTGTATTGAAAAACCACTCTTAATCCCCAACAATATTAGCTAATGCCAATCTTGTATGAATTTACTGACTCGTTCGTTAATTTAATGTCTATATGTCAACCATAAGGTAGGTACATTTACTGAATTTGGAGATTTTATTTTTGAAAACTACACCGAAGGGCAGTTCTCGATGAAAATTTGGACCTATCTAATCAACGAAAATATAACTACAAGGACTATAAATTGAGGTGTAAGATGTCATCAAGGATTTAACTCTGCATTTTATACTTCGAATCCATCTATATTTAAGGTTATTGATGTTTTCCGAAATATTCATATCGATATAGCAACGCGTTTTAACTAATACAAATTATTTTCCGTCCAAATGAAAAACAAAAAAAATTAGTAAATGCATATTAGTAATATTTTTTATGTGTAACTAAATTTTATTTTTTATAGAAGCATTTGTTAGGAATTTTGAATGGACCGAAATTGTATGAAGTTTTTAAAAAACATAAGCAATCGATTTAAGCTAATTAAATTTTGAAAATTTTACATTTTACATTTTTAAATTAATACATTTTTAGATTCTGAACGGAGTGATGGAATCTATTGGTTTTACAATGATGTATGGTTTTTTTTTTTTTTTTTTATTTATTTATTTTTTTTATTTTATATTTTTTTTTTATTTTTTAATTTTTTATTTTTTTTTTTTGTGTCTGACGACACCTTTTTTGGCAGTAAAAATGCTTCGATTTGCTTATGTAGCAACTTTTCTGAAAGGAAAGTGAATCTAGTTGGTACTTTGGGGGGTCAAAAGTAAAAAATTTTCAATATTTTTTAAATGCGACGCAAAAAACCCTAAAAAAATGAGGGAAAAACGGGAGTTTTTACGCAAAACCAGTTTTCGACATACTCAAATTTTTTATTTTGCTATAACTCAAAAACTAATCTATGTAAATACTTGAAATTTTCACCAAATGTTAAGATTAGCGTTCTCTATACACCGTTAAATTTTGACTTTTATTGAGCTATTTATAGGCTATTGAAATTTTCAATTTTTTTAATTTTTTTTTTTAAAAATAACGATAAAATGTTTTTGGCCGGCCAGAAAATCTTGAAAATTTAATACAAGGTTTCTTATAAGTTGTTCCTTAACTGATAAAAAAAAGTCTAAAATCGTAAGTCACAATTTTTTTTTATTAGTGCTCAAAGTTCCAATATATACGAAATATGTAAAAATTGCGAAAATTTACAAGTTATTTTGTAGATAAAAATTCATAAAATTTTTTCTGTTCATACTTAAGTTTCAAAATTTTCACACTAGGTTATCTATAAGATATTCTTTAAAATTCTTTAAAAAAATTTTTACCAGACTCAGAGGAAAAAATTTTATGACTGTTTGAAATTTTAATATTTACGAAATTGCATAAAATAGCGATTTATTCTCAAACGATTTTAAATATTTATTATAATTCAAAAAGTATAAGTCGCAGATTTTTGAAATTTCTACCAGCTGTTAAGATTAGTATTTCCTTTATGTCATATTTTTTTCAAAATATAATATTGATTTTTAAGCCACTTATAGGCATCTAAAATATTCGATTTTTTTACATTTTTTTTTTATAACCGGTGATAAAAGAAATTTGGCTCGTACAAAATACATGAAAATTTAATAGAAGATTTCACAGAAGTAGTTCTTATTGTCATTCAAAAATTATTAAAATCCATAGGCACAATTTTTTTTTATAAGAACTACTTCTGTGGAATCTTCTATTAAATTTTCAAGTATTTTGTAGTTGCCAAATTTTTTTTATCACCGGTTATAAAAAAAAAATGTAAAAAAATCGAATATTTTAGATGCCTATAAGTGGCTTAAAAATCAATATTATATTTTGAAAAAAATATGACATAAAGGAAATACTAATCTTAACAGCTGGTAGAAATTTCAAAAATCTGCGACTTATACTTTTTGAATTATAATAAATATTTAAAATCGTTTGAGAATAAATCGCTATTTTATGCAATTTCGTAAATATTAAAATTTCAAACAGTCATAAAATTTTTTCCTCTGAGTCTGGTAAAAATTTTTTTAAAGAATTTTAAAGAATATCTTATAGATAACCTAGTGTGAAAATTTTGAAACTTAAGTATGAACAGAAAAAATTTTATGAATTTTTATCTACAAAATAACTTGTAAATTTTCGCAATTTTTACATATTTCGTATATATTGGAACTTTGAGCACTAATAAAAAAAAATTGTGACTTACGATTTTAGACTTTTTTTTATCAGTTAAGGAACAACTTATAAGAAACCTTGTATTAAATTTTCAAGATTTTCTGGCCGGCCAAAAACATTTTATCGTTATTTTTAAAAAAAAAAATTAAAAAAATTGAAAATTTCAATAGCCTATAAATAGCTCAATAAAAGTCAAAATTTAACGGTGTATAGAGAACGCTAATCTTAACATTTGGTGAAAATTTCAAGTATTTACATAGATTAGTTTTTGAGTTATAGCAAAATAAAAAATTTGAGTATGTCGAAAACTGGTTTTGCGTAAAAACTCCCGTTTTTCCCTCATTTTTTTAGGGTTTTTTGCGTCGCATTTAAAAAATATTGAAAATTTTTTACTTTTGACCCCCCAAAGTACCAACTAGATTCACTTTCCTTTCAGAAAAGTTGCTACATAAGCAAATCGAAGCATTTTTACTGCCAAAAAAGGTGTCGTCAGACACAAAAAAAAAAAATAAAAAATTAAAAAATAAAAAAAAAATATAAAATAAAAAAAATAAATAAATAAAAAAAAAAAAAAAAAACCATACATCATTGTAAAACCAATAGATTCCATCACTCCGTTCAGAATCTAAAAATGTATTAATTTAAAAATGTAAAATGTAAAATTTTCAAAATTTAATTAGCTTAAATCGATTGCTTATGTTTTTTAAAAACTTCATACAATTTCGGTCCATTCAAAATTCCTAACAAATGCTTCTATAAAAAATAAAATTTAGTTACACATAAAAAATATTACTAATATGCACACATTTTTGTAAAACCAATAGATTCCATCACTCCGTTCAGAATCTAAAAGTGTCATTTAATTTATTTTAAATTTTATACTTAGCACAATTAGAATGATCTCCAAATACATGGTATGAGCTGTTCAATATAACTTGCTTTGAAAGTTCAACTTTTTCATTATGATGCAACGTCATATTTTTTCGAAAAACTATTGCCTTGGTAATTGCACACCTATTTTAAAATATATACATTTATGATTTTATGATTTTTCTAATTATTTTTAACAGACCAATCTAAATTGCAGTCTTACAGTATTAATATAATATAATTTACATATAAATCATGCATATACACATACGGTAATTTTAGTCATTTATCTTTTATAACTTTCCTAAGAAATCCGGGTACAACTATTCCAGAAGAACTTTTTCGATGGACGGACAAATCTACAATTCGATTCAGATAATTTCTGATAATGTGATTCATACATTCAATTTTTTTTAACAAAAACATCGCGTCCATATGGTTTAGCCAGAAATAATTTTTTAGTTACACTTGAGTCACCATCTCCTATAAGCTTATTATATATAATATTATGCATAGGAATGCTTTGCCGAAATCCTTCCACAATAATATCAGCTTCCATTGCTGTAGAAGTACCATCCCAATTTTTGAAGCATACGTGAGCTGAAGCGGGATTTCCGTTTAATTTTGCTTTATCACAGATCGAACAATATTTATTACGCACCCCCATATACAGTACTTTTTTAGTATTATATTTTGTATTATAACCTATTATTGACGCCTGTTGTGATAATAAAAAATTCAATTGTGATAGCGAAAATATCAAATAATCTATAAATATATAAAATAAAATACTTACTACACCAGACAGTGCATTATAACCACTTTTGTATGATCTTTTCGACCAAGCACCGTCGGCAATCACAGTTATAAGTGGTACTCCATTTTCATTTATATTACCTTCTTTTTTATTAATTTCAGCTTCCTCATTTCCCGCTAGTATCATTGCTTCTATAACCGTTTCATTAGTGTGATTTGATACATCTAAGTGAAGTTTTTGGTAAGTCATGTTTGACATACTTGGCATATTTAAAAAAGCTGCCATGGTATCTAATTGAGCAAATCCTTGTCCTAAGTTTATGGTTGCCATTACAATAGCGGTGTTCATAGATAACGAAATGTCAGTTGTCTTAGGCTCGTTAGATTTAATGTAAATTTTATTGCATAAATCACATTTGAATATAAATTCCGAAAAAAAACCATTTTTTCTTTCATTTATTAAATTTAAATTTTCAAATGTAGAACTAAAAGGATCGTGTTTAATATTTTTTAAAGAATTAAAGAAGTGTTTTATGTCCACAAATCTTTGACCTTCACAATTGTACCTTGCAAAAACAAAACAAAAAACAATACTTTTAAAATTTAAAAAAAAAAGTGAAATCGTTTCCTAATTTATTAGTGAATATCTCATGTTATAAAATAAATTTCTAACCACAAAATAATTTTTTATTGGATTTTTTAATCCTATTTTTAGTTAACATCTAATTAAAATAATTTGTCTAACATACAATATTGTACGGGGACACACCTAGACCTAATATTATATTATTTTGTAAGAAACAAATTGTTATCTTCGGTATAAAGATTATTTACTTACTGTACTTGTTTATTTTCGTTTGTATTTGTCACAAGCAATTTATACTTCGAATGAAGTATATTGTGATTAATATTTGATGTCGACGGAGATAAAATATTAAAACCCATTTCTACATCATCGGTATTTATTCTAAATAACGAAAAAAAAAATTGTATCAGTAGCCTAAAACGTGTAAATGTACAAAAAAAATAAAATTTATTACGAACAATTCAATACTACTTTGTTCTATATACTCGTTATTTTGACCTTCAATTGGAATAGTCAAACTATCGGTGTTATCCTACGAAATAATTTAAACAAAAATAAAAAATGAAATTTATAAGTAAACAAACATTTAAGTAAGTATATTCACTTACTGTTTTTTGTATGCGATGAGTTTGCCAATTTAAAAGTGATGAAACATTACCTCTATTTTTTTCGCTTTGGATAGTTTTTGTTTTTTATTTCCCATTTTACCAAATTATTATAAATAAAACAAATCACGTTTTATAAAAACAAAATCTAAGTTTTAATCACTTAAGTGCGTAAAAATCTTGCTATTTTACAGTAGCGAAAAAAATACATAATATACCAAGTCCAAGTGTAGTAATGACGTGAAGCGAAGCTCAAATGAACAATATTTCATATTTTCATGTTATATTATTAAATTATATTTCATTCATACCAAATTATCAATATACCCAAGATATTAAATATCTTATTATAAATTGTATAATTGTACCGTAGTAATACCTAGAATAGTATAATTACGATTTGTAATCTATCTATAGCAGACCGTGGCATGCGATATGGGTGAAGGAACGGTAGTGGCGGAGGAACTCTTCTGCACGTGGCACGCGCAGTACAAGTCACTGTCGCATTGTCGCGCGCATGAACGATCCAGAACGTGTATTTTTTTTTACTAAAACTATGTACTTAGTTCCGCACCGGCAGCCGTCCGCTACACACGTATGTTATCATCGTTGCGACCCGCGCCTTGTGCTTAACAAACAACGTACTCAGTATATTTATATTCGCTAAATAAATTAATCTTTGCTGACTAAATGTTTTCGCTACACAATTAAAACATTACTTTACGTTTTTTTTTCCACGCGTTCGTTCCAGATTCGAATCGAATTCGAATGCATATTACTTTCTGTAGCTCTAAATTAATTATTCGTATAATATTATATAATAATTAATTGTCCAGTTACGTAACACACCGGCTGGTGTCGTCTTATCTGCGGTCCGTCGCTGACGGCCGATAATTACAATCTAATTACCTTCTATTCACCAGAATGTTATCGTCTACGAACAAAAATAATATCAATGCTACGTCGCAAAACAACAAACACGCAAATTCAAAACACAATGTAAATACAAATACAAGCGAGACTAATCAAAAGACGTCATCGACCAATTCTACCTCAATGACAAACTGGACGACTCAAAAAAAAAGAAATCACTCCAATTCCTCCTACTCGAATTCTGAACCTCCAACATCTCCGCAAGATCACCAACATACACACAAAAATAAAAAAAAACTATTTATCACGAAAAATCGCTACGAAGTACTCAGTCAAACAGAGCAACCACCTGAAACATCCATGAATGCAGTACCAAGCCCAGATATTGAACCAGAAGTTTTAGCCAAACCCCCTCCTCCTATATTCATCAAAGATGTACACGATTTCCCAGCGCTGTGCACAGAGTTAATCGATCTGATAGGCGTAGACAACTTTCACTGTAAGTCAACGACAGACCGACTTAAAATACAAACAGCAAATCCTGAGTCCTACAGGAAACTAGTACACTTCCTTAGGGAAGAAAAGGCCGAATTCCACACATACCAGCTAAGTGAGGACAAATCAACACGTGTAGTAATTCGTAACTTACACCCATCTACCCCTACCGATCTAATAAAAACTGAACTAGAAACACGTTTGTTTGAGGTCAGGCAAGTTACTCAAGTTCTTCACAGACTCAATAAAAACCAACTACCTCTATTTTTCGTCGACCTAGAACCTACAATTCACTCAAATGAAATCTTCCAGCTTACTTCCATCCTACACACCAAAATCAAAGTTGAAGAACCCTTATAAAATCAAAGCTATCTCTCAGTGTGCAAACTGCCAAGCCTACGGACACACCAAGGCATACTGTGGATACTCGCCACGCTGCGTACGTTGTGGAAATGGTCATCCTTCATCTTCGTGTCAAAAAACCCGCGACGAACCTCCATTCTGTGCTCTCTGCCAAGAAGGCCATCCTGCCAACTATAAAGGCTGCTCAGTATATAAAGAGCTCCAGTACCGTAAGAAATCCAGCTCAAATAACAACAAATTTATTTTTGATAACAAACACCCTAGTCTTAAGTCTAACCTTGTAAAAGATAGTCATCCATCAGAACACATTAACTCAGTCCCTCCTACAGCTCCTCCCCTTACTTATGCCAAGGTAGTCTCTAATCAATTCTCACGCTCCAATTCCACTCCAACAACTCAAGATACCTCACCATCTGCAGAAACAAATCTATCTCATCTAATGTCAAGATTCTTAAACGATTTCAAAACTCTAATAAATCCGTTAATTTAACTACTCACCACAGTAATTTCCAGTCTGCTCGATAAATCTAAATGACTTCTTCAGCCACAAATAACTCACTCTTAATTTTACAGTTTAATGCAAACGGCCTCAAAAACCACTCAAACGAACTCCAAACTGTTTTCCACAATAGGCGAATAGACATAGCAATTATAACTGAAACCCATTTTACTAAATACTCATATATATTCATCCCTGGATATAAACTAATAAAAACCAATCACCCTGACAACACTGCACATGGTGGAGTCGCCATTTTAATCAAAACCTCCTTATATTATCAGCTTCTTCCTAATTATAGTTATAATCATATCCAATCTTGCTCAATATTAATTAAATTGAACAAAATCCCAATCACTATCGGTGCATTCTACTCCCCCCCTCGACACAAAATAACTAGAGCAATACTTAACGATTATTTTAGCACAATTAAAACTAATTTTATTATCGGTGGCGATTACAACGCAAAACATCAGAGCTGGGGTTGCCGCGTCAACAACCCTCGTGGTATTGTACTTTACAACCTTGCAAACGAAAGGCACATCAATGTTCTTGCCCCCCCGGGTCCTACATATTGGCCAACCGCGCCAAATAAGAACCCTGACATCCTTGACATTTTTGCTGCCAAAATTCTCAGCAACTTACATTGTTCCACTGTCAATATCCTTGATCTAAACTCCGACCACTCTTCAGTCCTACTCACTATCTCAGCCACTCCGCTAACACGTGCTGATCCACCTAAACTGTTCACCAACCAAACTGATCATAAAAAATTCCACGACATAATTGAAGAAAAAATCGATCTAAAAACTAAATTAAAGACAACCTCAGATATTGACGAAGCTGTCAACAATTTAACAACACTCATACAACATGCCGCGTGGACTTCCACAAAACCTGATAAAACCATAAGCTCAATCAAAAATAACTCAAATTCTAATTACTTCTTACTTCCGGAAGAAATTAGAAGTTTAATTACTGAAAAACGTAGGGCAAGAGCAACTTATCAACTCTCCCGTCTTCCATCACACAAATCCGTCTACAACAAACTTGCGAATTCCCTGAAAAAAATCCTTGCTAAACATAAAGCCAACAGCCTTGAAAAAAAACTACATCAACTCTCAGCTGCAAATGGTAGCCTCTGGAACGAAACCAAACAACTTCTAAAATTTAAATCCATCTCAACCCCCCTAAAAAAATCCGACAACACCCTAGCTATTACTGACTCAGAAAAATCAATCTTGTTTCAATCACACTTATCAAATATCTTCCAACCTCACGCTAATATATACGACCAACAACATCTAGACAGTGTTAAAAAATACCTCGACTCTCCATTACCCTATGGGCCTCCAACTAAATTTGTCACCCCAAACGAAGTGAAAAACACTATTCTGAAATACCCAAATAAAAAATCACTCGGCTTCGATCTTGTAACCGCCGAAGTTACAAAATTCTTACCAACAAAAGCCATAGTCCTTTTAACATACATAATAAATGCAATACTACGATTATCATATTTTCCTTCCTTATGGAAATTTTCTCAAATTGTAATGTTTGCTAAACCTAACAAACCTCCAGACTCACCGGACTCTTACAGACCTATAAGTCTCTTACCTTTTTTTTCTAAAATTTGCGAAAGACTAATTCTGCAAAGAATGTTTTCCCACATCAATAATAACAATATTCTTCCCCATCACAATTCGGCTTTAGAGCCAAGCACAGCACAATCCATCAAGTGCATAGAGTAGTAGACGCCATCTCAACTTCACTTGAACGAAAGCAATATTGCTCCTGTGTTTTTCTCGACATTTTTCAGGCGTTCGACCGCGTCTGGCATGACGGTCTCCTCTTTAAACTGAGAAATTGCCTCCCATCACCTCTATTTCTGCTAATTAAATCTTACCTAACAGATAGATACTTTCAAACTCGCGTTGGCTCATCCATCTCAGAAATGTCTCTAATCCAAGCAGGAGTACCTCAAGGTGGTATCCTATCTCCCCTTCTATTCAACATATATGCCTCAGACCAGCCCATAACACAAGACACCCTTGTAGCTGATTTCGCAGACGATAAAGCGATAATAGCAGTTCATGAAAATCATTTAATTGCATCAACCAATCTCCAAATTCACCTAGACCTTATTTCGCAATGGTACTCCAGATGGCGAATAAAACTAAACCACAACAAGTCGGTACACACGACTTTTACGCTAAAACACGGAATTTGCCCACCTGTATCTGTAGACAACATTCCTATTCCGTCGTCTGACACCGTCAAATACCTAGGCCTGACCCTTGACAAAAGGCTAACTTGGAAACAGCACATAAGGTCCAAACGACTAACTTTAAACTCTCGTTCTCGCTCCCTCAAACACCTCTTATCAAAAAATAAATTCACTAAACTTGAAACTAAACTTCTCATCTACAAGTCATTATTAAAACCCATCTGGACTTATGGACTACAGTTATGGGGATCAGCCAAAAAAACTAATATAAACAAAATCCAGACCTTCCAGAACATCACCCTACGCAGAATAGCAAATGCCCCACCGTATGTATCCAATCTAACCCTCCATAATGACATGCGCATGAAAACAGTCGAAGAAGAATCGGTAATTTATTACAAGCGTTTTTTTTCACACCTAGCCAACCACAAAAATCCACTAATTAGGAATCTAAATACTTTAACTTTGCCTGAAACACCTCGCCGTCGCCTGAAAAGGAGATGGTGCAGGGACCTCCTAATCTTATAACCTCCAACGAACTATTCCTCGTTATTCATCTCATTTTTTTTTTTTCCCCACAAAGTCATGGACTGCAAAATAATCAATGTAGATTAGCATAATACATGCTCATGCCAAGTGTTGCTAATGGGCGACTTCTTACCCCCGTATTATCCAGTGTTTTTTTTTTCTCTCTGCAAATACGCTTATTGTGCTTTTAGTATAGATTGTGTAACTTCTTATAAAAATAAAAAAAAAAAAAAAAAAAAAAACTATGTACTTTTATTCCATCATACTGATCGCTGTAGTAATGCGATAATACTTTTAAAAACTGATTTGAATTCGTTATAATGTCTACTTGAGATCGGTCAGTTCACATTTTAAGATTTCTGATTTATATTCCAAATAATCAACGTTTGAAAATGCCGAAATTTCAAAATATTCAAACTAAATTTTTGGTTGTTAGGAGGGTGAAATTGGGAAAAATAGATTGACCGATCTCAAGTAGATATAAAAACGAATTCAAATCAGTTTTAAAAAGTATTATCGCATTACTACATCGATCAGTATGATGGAATACAAATTGGATGTTTTGGCTAAAATAGCTGTCTGCCACCGATTCCCTTAAGTGTACGGTTGCTGGACGACGCACAAGTGACGTATGCAAATACATATGATCTCAGTTTGACATGGAAGGATATATGAATAGATACGTGCCCCTATTGCTCAAGTTTGTAATGCACAATCACCACCTTAAATTTGACAACATTTTATTAGAAAGTCAATCGTATGCATAATGAGTTGGTTAGATTGTTTAAAACCGCATTAGATGCAATGCGTTCTGATGACTACAAAATCATCAAATTATCAGAGTTAATAAAAGACCCACTGGTAGCCATGTCAGAAAATTCAATGCTCCTACTCTCAATGAAGTCGCAATAATGACTGTTGGCAAGAATGTGTAATCACGTGATATTGTTCTTAAGCGCCGGAATGATGGACAGTTGCAGCGTTATGAGACTCATCGGTATTGCTGTAAAACATACTTCTAAAAAGTATTTAAATAATTTTCAATTACTTTTAAAATAATGTATTTAAGTTATGACTCAATTACTTTTAAGATAAAGTATTTAAAATAACACCCAAATACTTTTCATAAAAATGTATTTAATTATTATTCAAATACTTTTAGAAATATTTTAAATAATCTTCAATTAAAAAAAAAAATAAAAATAAAAATTTATACATTTTTATATTTTATTAAAAAAATTAATTTAAACAAAAGTTTGTTTGTTACATATTATAAACATAACTTGTTCAAAATGATCATCAGTCATATTGGTCCTTTTTTTTGTAATATAGGTCTTTTAACACTGAAAATTCTCTCTATCGATGCATTGCTGGTGTAGTGAGCAAAACAGGGGTCAGGTTCTGAACCACTATACACTAATACAAAGAATATTTATTATACTGACGGCTCTTGACAGTTTCGCTTCGACCGTAGATATGTTGGAGTCACAAAGTCAAATAAGTTTGTTTAAGAATATTTATTAAAGCACATAAAATATAAATATAAACTATTTAAGTAAAATTTGAGGACAGAGTTTAAGCTCTGCCCGAGAATTTAGTTACACTTAAAAAAAAATAAAGGGATGGGACTCATTGGCTCACGGCGATGTTACTTTGGTGGGCAACGACGAATATGAGTCCGTACACTTAGAGAGTTCACTAAAATCTAATTATTGTATGGAGCTCTACTCGTATATACAGTCAGAATTTGGCCTAGGACAATGCTTTACAAAGTGTTGGTTCTACGTGGTCCAACTTTTAACTATTGTCCTAGGTACGTGATAATGTCTTTTGGAAACGTGTTACTTTTGAGAGAGTTAAAATAAAAGACGTGCAATATCCTGTCGTATGAACGTTGTGTGGTTACTAATTGTATTTGTTTAGAAAGGACGTTTAAGGAATAGGTAATACCCGTGGGAAAGGTGTAATTCGACATATTTCGGTTTACTACACTGGGTAGTGGAGTGTTGTATTTAATGAAGACCTAAATCCATGTAAAATTGTTTTTATTATACTAATTATATTACTTATAGACTTAACGTTTATACTATGAGAAGTTTTAAATTAATTGCTTTTTTGATAATAGGTAAATGATGCAAACATTCCATTGTTTTGGTTGGAGATATGCCCAAAAACCTACCAATTTCATTACAATTTGACGACTTTTTTTCATTGGAATTTTATGATCATGTAAAAAGACTAGACAAATTATCATTAGTTTGGTCATTTTCTATAACATTAGTTTCACTATTATTGTGGTAAATTTCATGACAGATATTTTTTAAATAATCAGAGGTCATTTGTTTTTCATACTCCATTTTTAATCAATGCAGTTTTAAATAATGGATGGCAAACAGCAACATTAATTAAAAATTTGTCCAACAAAGAATGGGAAAATCTGGTTTCTATACCTATAAAAATGTAAATATATATTATGAATATCAATAAAGTTTGTATTTTTTTTTTTTAACCCAAAGTATATTAATATATTATACATTTCTTCTTCTTCTATAACATAGGATAAGTGCGGGTGGATTAAATGGAGAGAAGCATCAAGCGTGTTATGCGATAAGAGAATTCCAATGAGGCTGAAAGGTAAATTTTATAAAAGTGTAGTGAGACCAACTATGCTGTATGATCCAGAGTGTTGGGCGGTTAACAGGAGAATAGAACAAAGTATGAGTGTCGCGGAAATGAGAATGCTTAGATGGTTGAGTGAAGTGACAAGAGAAGATAGAATAAGGAATGAATACGCGAGAGGTAGTGTTGGTGTAGCGCCAATTGTGGACAAGATGAGAGAAAATAGGCTGAGATGGTTTGGGCATGTGATGAGGCGAGAGGAAAACGAATGCAGTAAGAGTGGTTATGAAGATGGACGTTGAAGGGAAAAGAGGAAGAGGAAGACCAAAAAAGAGATGGTTGGAGACTTTGGAGAATGACATGAGGGCTGTCGGTGTGTGCACAGGAGATGTGATTGACCGAGAAAAGTGGAGGTGTAGGACAAGGGTGGCCAACCCCAAATAGTTGGGAGGAAAGCGAGGCAAAAGAAGAAGAAGAAGACACATTTCTTCTTCTTCTTCAACTGGCATTTCTACTCTCTAAGAGTTTTTGCCGCCAATACTACACTTCGCCACCTGTTTCTATCTTGAACTGCCTCCCTCCAATTCTCAACTCCAAGGATTTTTAAATCTTCTTCTACCACGTCTATCCATCTTTTTCTCGGTCTACCTCTTGATCTTCTACCTATTGGCTTCCATTCCAATGTCGCTCTAACTACTTCATTTTCTCGTCTTCTCATTATGTGTCGTAACCATTGTATCCTTTGGCTTTTAATGAAGCTTGTTACTGTTGTTAGTTCCAACATATCGTACAGCTCTCTATTGTACCTCCACCGCCAATTCCCCGTTGTTTCGTCAAAGACAGATCCACATATTTTCCTCCATATTCTGTGTTCAAAAGTTCTCAGTTTTCTCTCTGTTTGTTTAGTTGTCGTCCAAGCTTCGCAACTATACGTTAGCGTCGGTCTTATAAGTCTTATAATGGCTACATATAGTCTTGCTTTCGTTTTCCTTGATAAAATTTTGGACGTGAAAAATTTTGTCAGTGCATAGAACGTTCTCTGAGCTTTGTTTATCCGAATACTTATTTCCTTTGACCAGTCATTCTTTGTACTTAATGTGGCTCCCAAATATTTGAAATCGCTCACTTTTTCATAGGGTAAATTCTCCGACTTATTAGGGTCCTCTCCACTTTCAATTAGTTCCATTATATTTGTTTTCTCAGTGTTAATTTCAAGACCTATTCTTTTCGCTGCTTCTTTTAACACTCTGGCTGCATTGGCTGTGTCTGAAAGCGAGGCACCTATTATGTCTAAATCTTCAGCGAAGCCAAAAATCTGTATCTTATTCTGATCGATTAGTAGGCCCCCTTCATTGTCCTGTAGTACCTTTATTACTTTCTCTAGAGCAAGATTGAAGAGTAGTTGGGACAAGGCATCTCCCTGCTTTAATCCGGTTTTCACTGTAAAGGTTTCTGATGTTACATTTTGTGTTCTTACTCTGTATTTCGTGTTTTCCATACACATTTTAGTTAGAACTATTAATTTTTTTGGGAAACCGAACTCGTACATAATGTTGTAGAGGCTCTCTCTATAGATACTATCATAGGCTTTTTTGAAATCTATGAATAGTTGCCACATATTCTGCCGATATTCGTACCTCTTTTCAATTATTTGGCCTATTACGGATAATTGTTCTGTGGTTGAACGTCCTTTTCGGAAACCGCATTGGTATTCACCTAAACAGTCCTCCACATAAGGGACCATGCGATTTAGTAAAATTTTAGAGAAGGCCTTGTACGCAGAGTTCAAGAGTGATATCCCTCTATAATTGTCACATTTTGTCTTGTATCCTTTTTTGTACAATGGTACAATGTACAATGATGATTGCCTCATTCCAGCTATCCGGTACCCGTTATTCCAACCATATTTGATGGGACAGTCTGTATATTACTACATGTAGCTTCTCACCTCTATATTTAATGAGTTCCGCTGGGATATTATCCGGGTGCTTTCCAATTTTCATACCAGTTATAGCACTTTTTACTTCATCTAGACTAACATCCTCTACATAGGGCTCCGGTCTTTCATATTCGACATGTGTTACAGGCTGAACTGGCATCTCACCATTTAGTAGTTTTTCAAAATAAGCTTTCCATCTCTCAACTCTTGACTCTGGTTCCATTAAAATTTGTCCGTCTTAGTCTCTGATTGCATTCCATATAGGGTTGAATTGTTTATACTGTTTGATGACTCTAAAAAAATGTCTAGTTCTTCCCTGTGTATGATCGTCCTCTGTGGTATGAAGTATGTTGTTAAATAATTTTCTTTTTTCCCTTTGAAGGGCGCTTTGCGCTTTTTAAGCAGCATTAGACAAGACTTTTTTTGGGTCCTGTACATAAAGTATTAGTTAGACAAATACATTTTATTTTAAATTTCATAGTCATATATAATAGAAAAATTAAATACAAATAGTTTATAGATATTTAAAATTAAAATGTAGGTTCAAAACAAATTTTTTTTCTTAAAAATATTTTATATTCTGTTAGGAAATTCAATATGTAATCTTATATTTTATATTATAAATATATAATGCAAGTTTACTTATCACTGTTGCTATCAAATTAATAGTGTGTGTCCAACATCGATGGTGTTTTGGTAACATATACTGTATATCTTGGTGATCAGTATGAGAATGCTCAAGTTTATTGTATTGATTTCTTTTAAATCATCATAAATGTTATTATTCACTTGTAAATTATCAGAACTTACAGTATTTTTCGTCATCAAATATATGACCAAAATATAACCAAAATGAAAATCAAGCATTAAAAAGTTTATATTATAATGATTTTTAATAAAAACTAATTTAATGAGTAATCAATACGAATTCATGCTTGCCATTAAAATTTAAAAATCATTATCTTCAACTTTAAATATAGTCAATATAGTTATTATATAGTTATAATATAGTTATAATGAATACTTATTATTTCTTATTGAAACTTAAACTTACTTAAAACTTTTTACAAAATTAGAACCATTGTCTGTTGTACAATAAATTTATCTGAAATTTCAAACTGTGAGTATACCTACTGCATCCATAGTCTTAGCATATGTGGACCCTCTAGTGTCTCAATACTAAAAGATGAGTAATTCTCAATAAATCCTCATTAATCCACGTGACTGTTATTCCAACATATGATCTAATAAAAAATGTTATAAAAAGTTTAGTAAAAGTTATTGTTTACAGATATTTTGATACCGAATTAAGATAATGTTCTTTGGTTGTTTATTATAAACTAAAAATAATTGAAAGAGAAATTACTTTTTAAATCTGTTTTTTATTAATTTTTCATAAATAAGCAATAGTTGAGATCTTTTTAATTTAAATCTTATCTATTTTATAAAATTATTATTAGTTTTAAATGCTACTTTTATATTATTTACATTATTATTCACTTTTATATATATTATTACTAAAGATTATTAGTTTTAAAAAATTATTTTATATATTTAATAGGTAGTACTTTGTTTTTAAAATATGATGTTAAATGAATACCAATTAAACTTTTAATTATAAATAATATACTTTATACTACATAGAAATATAATTTACTTTTTATAAATAGACTAAACATCTGCATTTGTAGCAATATGAGTATATTTAGACATCTTAGGTTTTTATTTTTAAGGATAATAATAATAACCCGTCACCATTATCTTAATTATACCATTATACTTAAGGAGCATCATTTTTCTATGAGAGCTATGGTCCAACGAGGTTAGTTGGGGGGCATTATAAAATGATAACATATTTATCATTAGAAGAATATAATAAAAAACATGAAACATTGGGAGAAAGAATTGATAATTTAATAAATGCTTGTAAAGCAACTAAATCTGGTCTGTGTGAAAAATATCAAAACATACTCTCACATTTATATAATGAAATAACCGACCAAAGAGACAAAATGTATTTATCTTTGGGAAAAACTAACAACAACCAGGAAGAAGAAGAAATTCCCAACCGACACAAACGCGGTTTTATGAACTTTATGGGAACAGGGATGCACTATTTATTTGGAGTTTGTGATGACGAATGCAGTACAAAAACATCAGACGCAATCACTCGCACAGAAAAATCCGGAACAAATGTATTACACATAACGAAACAACAAACAACAGTTCTCAAAGCAACCATTCAACAAATAGAAAAACGGTCAAACAATCGCAAACATTATATGCAGAGTTAAAAAAAACAGAAACAAATTTCGTTAACAACCTAAAAAAACTAGGAAATGCAACTGAAAATATAATGCAGATACTACAATCCACCGAGTTACAAAATATATATACACTTTTAATTAATCTATATGCATACGAAACATCTACATTAAATCAAATAGTAATAGCCGCTAGAAGTGGTGTTATTCACTCAAGCTTGATGACAATACAAGATATTGCTAAAACCTTAACAAGCATAAAAAACAGATTTACCTCAAGGAAATTAGAAATACCCATGGGCAAAAAACCATCAGAAGTGTACAAGCTACAAAAGATTACTAAAATGACAGTATTCTATGGAAATGACAAAATAGTATTTATTACAATAATACCGTTAGTAACTGATACAGAACTAACAACTTTCAGTATCATACCATTACCCACAAGAACAGAGGAGGATAATCTCATGGTTATCGACTCAATGGCACCATACGTTAATCACTAAGGATAGAAGAGAGTTTACAACATTTTCAATTGAACAAATGAATGAATGCACACAAACAGATATATACCGAATATGTCAAACAGACCAACCAGTTTTAAAAAATGACCTTGTCTCACCCTGTGAAATATATCTTTTCACGGAACCACCCAAAGCCGACGATAAAGATCATAGATGTAAACATCGAACTTTTAAATCCAAACGAAGTATATATCACAAATTAAAATTCACAAACGAGTGGCTTTATACCGTTTAAAATGATCGATTAACGATTACTTGTAGCAATTTTTCAAATCCACAAATAATAAGTATAAGGGGAGAGGGAAAAATACAGATAAAAGATAAGTTATGCCAAATTCATTCGGACAACGCTATATTAACACCAGAAGAAGAACTGTCCTCTAAAATGTACGAAAACTTCATACCAAAAACTGATATGTCAGTATTATTTACGAATTTTCCAAATAATACGAATACACCGCTAAAAGATATCGGACATATGGGTATTCATAATAACATTAAACTAACCGACTTACATAAAGTAACAAAATCCCTGGACGAAATAGAAGCAATGGCAGATGCTGAATTGGATAGGGAAAACAAATATGTGAGAATAAAACATAATAATTATGCCATGAGTATAATGGTAGGTATAACAGCAGTAGCACTAATCATTGTCTTTATATTACTATGTATGAGAAAATCAAATAGGAAATATTCGAATGGGCTATTTAATCCACCATACTACGCACCACCTATCCCCATGCCAACTTTATTGCCAACTAACGTAATGTCACAACCTGTAGTACCACTATCGCCACGGTAATCCACTTGTACATCATAATGGTTTATTATACATTTATTAATTATATAACTATTTAATCTAGCATAAATTCTAAACTAATACATTTATTTTTAGTTCTAAAATAAGGTTCGTACACATGGACCTAGAATTTTCCCCGTTGCCACGAGGAGATTGGGTTCTAGTAACAGGAGCAATGGCCAACACCCTTAACAAGTATCAACCAGTAAGATTGATAGGAATCCCCATCATCTTACCCAAAACAGGGAAGCCAAGGAGGTACCAGGAAGAACACCACCACGATCGAGTACACGATTTCGCGTACAAAGTATTTACGATAAAAAAGAAACGCCCAGAGTTGACAACACGTATACATGCCCAGATCAGTGAGTCGGTCAGCTTCTCTGTCGACCACGACACGTCAACTCTAACACGTTCTCATATATATAAGTACTTGCACGCGGATAGTAAAGCTCCATGTGTAGTGTTCTGGAATGGTAACACAGATAAAGATTTAATAGAAAAATTAGGAATAAAACATGTAAAAAAATATCTGGATATAACAACCTTACATCACCTATATGATAATAACTATGACCTTGTACTACAAGACATGAGTTGTAATAAACAAGTGATAGCCAAAATACCCATTGGGCATTATATAAAAAAAAATGCTGGGACTCTGAATTTATTAGAGTGTCACGCATTGATATATGGCCAAATCCATGAGGGGGTCGTAGATTGTCATGATCCAGTTACCGACGTAATATTAACCAAATGTATTTTTAACTACATAATAAAAACGGTCAAACCCAGTACAATTTATTCTTATTGTAGTGGGAAACCAATTAAGGTGAGGGGTAGAAAGAAAAAAAAATATATAATAAAATAATGTTAAGCCTCATCAGGTAAATTGAAATTATTAATGAGTTTTTTTTTCTTACAGAAAACTCAAAGGAATTTTAAATTAAATAATTAATTAAACAAATAGAATTTTATTTTAAGACGAAGAAATGCATAAATCAAAGCAATTTTTTAACAGATTATTAATAAAAATTCAAAAAGAAATAATACTAGAAAAATCAAAACATTTTACATTAGAAGCACATTTAATTTATACTAATGAAACAATGAAAGATAAATACACCAAAAATGAATTAAAGGAAATTAAAACTCATTTAAGCAAAAATATAAAAGAACTTACTGATCTTAGGGAGGAATATTTACCAGTAGGAGTAGTTATTTTAGCAAAGCACGAAGAATACCCAGAGACATGCATGTTCTTCAGTTAACTATCAATAATGATAGTAATGAAAACTTAACTAATCAAGCATATTACAAATACAATAAAATAAAACCTCCAAGACTTTCATTTATTGTAGTGATAGTGCAAGCAGAAAAAAAAAATATATATATATAATAACAATAACTAACTAGTAGTATCGTATAAGTTGTAACTAACAAAGATTTATAATTGTATAATTATTACACAACAAATGTTAATTAACCAAATATTATAATATATTTCCAACTCATTGTAACCAAATTGTAAGGGTGGAAACTTAAAACACATCACTAACACTTGTAAAACTTAGTAAAATACTATTTTTGTAAATTGTATCCTGAAATTTGAATTGTAAGAAACAACATAACACTTTTGTTGTTTCACCCCAAAATTGTTTCTTTAGCGGCGAGGTGTAATATGCATATATTAATACGCATATTCCCGAGTCATACGAGGATAAAAATGTTCAATTATATTTTATATAAATAACTATTGCACACATAATAGTAATGTAAAGCTAAGTCACGATCATAAGTACCAAATCAATGTAATACATATCCTTATATTTCATCACACGACCATAAACAAATTGTGAAATAGCCACAGAGAAGACGCCACGTGCGAATTACAAATCACAAACAACCGCAAACAACGTCATCATTCGAATTTGACGATCAAGGCCAAGGGCAACCAGGTGGCGAAAACAAAATCAAACAGAGTATATAAAGGCTCCGTTTCACCACCAACATCAGATGTGTCTAGCTATCAGCACAAGCCCTTCTGAGTTTTGTCTTTGATATTGTTATTGTGCACTATTTAACACGTTAACTGCCACCTACTTTTTTCGTACATTGCCCGGAAGGCCATATGTACATTTTTGTGTACACGCCATAAATTGCCAAATTTGCTTTCATGTACATTATTATGTACACTGACGTTTTTGAACTCACCATCTCCGTGTACAAAATTCTGACACGGTACTGTTGATTTTAGATAGGAATATAAATCTCGTGGCCCTTTAGACCATTTCTATATTTTTAGCGAACACGTAGCAGTACTTGTTACTATTGTAATCTACTTTTAATTTTGACTAATTTTAGACTTCTGAATTGAATGTATTCTCTAATAAATATTAATAAAAATACAATTATGTATATGATTTTTATTTTACATATTCCACTTTGACATAATATAATTATTAAAAAAAAATTATTGTTAAAAAAAACATTTAGAAATATATAATAAAAAATTGAATTTTACGTATTACTTATAACATTATTTTTTTTATAAATGATACCTTTTTAATTTTTACAATGTTCAAAAAAAATTTCCTTTATGGATATAAAATAAAAAATAAATTTTCGTTGTTCACTAAATTACCTATGCCTTTTTTGTTTTGTGGGCTATAAAAAAGCATTCAGAACAAAAATGATGGCCACATACTCTACATATCGTTTTCATTCGTTTAGCTGTTTTTCTGGCTTCTTTCGTTCCTAAAATTATTAGAAAAAAAAAGTAAATATTTCTAATAATGAATTTAAAGAGTATTTTAAATTACCTTTTTTTTTCGATATATTTTTGTAGCATCGTTTGCATCTTCCGATTTTAGATATTTTTTCCAAAGTATGTTTTTCTTCATTTTCTGTTCTATCTAGTGCAGTTTTATTTTGCAACAATCCTAAAATCACAGCTTCTCTAAAATCAACAAGTGCCATTTTTCGTCCTGTTACACTTGTGTAAATTGAAAGAGCGTTGACCATAGATGTATTACAAATAATATCGAATATCAGCTTTCTGTACCATTTGATAGATTTTCTAAGACAGGTATGATACGATCCCATTTGGTCCGTCATATCAATATACCCTTTCCCTTTATTGTAATCAGCAACAACACGAGGTTTTTCAATCGTTGTTCTTCTTCGATTAAAACTTATCATTGAATTATCATGTTTTGTGAACAACATTAAAACATATCGGCGGTCTTTCCATTTAAGTACCATTATGCCACGTCTATTTCGTCTTGCAACAACATCTCCTCGAACTAATTTTTTTTTGATTACTTCTGTTGGATTTCTTTTACGATTTGCTCGTAATGTCCCTACTACATGAGTTTTTCTATCGAGCAATTTTTCAGCTAAATCGATACTGGTATACCAATTATCTATAAAAAGACATCTTCCCTCGTCCAAATAATGTTCCATAAGTTGCATAACAACTTTAGTTGATACCGACTGTCCAATATCAGCTTCTTTCCCTGCATATATTTTATATTGCAATGTATAAAAATCATGACAGCATAATTTGAAAATCTTGACTCCGTAGCGATGCCTTTTATTGGCAATATACTGTCGAAACATAAGACGACCTCTAAACGGAACCATTGATTCATCAATGCAAATGTTTTTTTCCGGAATTAGAACTGTATTAAATTTATCTACTAAAATGTCAACCAATGGTTGAATTTTATAAAGGCGATTTTGTCCAGGGGCATTGTTATTGTCTGACACATGGATTACAGATAATATTAATTCAAATCTATTTCTAGACATATAAAAAGGTATTTTACTTTTGTACAAAACAGAAGATTTCCAATAGTGAGAAATACTCGGCATTTTTACTAAACCCATGCACATAATTATTCCGAAAAATTCATGAAGTTCGTCTTTGTCAATATCGGTCCATTTATTTATTCTTGAATGATTGCTTGTACCAGGTGTGTTTAATTTATCATGGGCATATTTATTTGTTTCCATTACTATAAGGTTTACAACTTCATCATCAAAAAACAAAGTGAAAAAATCGAAGGGACTCGCTGAATTTATTGTATCTATAATATCTGTATTTATACCGGTACTGTCGTGTGGATTAAAAATTATATTCGAATTTATATTTGGTATATCAAAATGATCGTTCCACTCACTTTCAACATCATCATCCGCGTTAGAATCACAGTCAACCATATTGTTTTCATAGTTTTCATCATTATCAGTTTGCCAATCTGGGTTTTCGTCGCTGTCATCAAACTCTGAAAATGAGCTCGACAAAGCATCACTGTCGTAGATTAAATTTTCTATTTGTTGGCTATCCATATTTGTTATAATAATATAATTAAAAACACGTGCGAGCACTACACTGAATAAAGACACATTAAATGTCTAAATATCTACATTTCGCGTGTGAACGGGCATTGAACAAATAGATAAAATAGATACTGGGAATTTACAAATAATCTAAAAATATACTCAGATAATACTGTAGTAACCTAATAATAATATTAATGAATATTACTATGTCTGGTCTAGGAGGCCACGTGTACATTATTTTGACACGGTCTACATTTTGAATTTTTCGTGTGGAAATGTCTTTTTAAAATACTATAAAACATTATGCCAAATAACAAAACATTTGTGACAAAAAATTTTTTTTTTATATTTTGGCAAACATACAAAAAAATGCCTATGTATGAAAGGCAATTTTCCCGTGTACAAAATAATGTACACATGGCAGTTAACGTGTTAATAATTAATAACTGTATGTTCTGTATAAGCCATTTACTTAATTTTATTAAAGAGTTTTGCAAAGTGTTAAATGATTTAAAGTCGCTTCATTCCATCCCGAAACATTCATCATTACGATAGGTATCTGTTTTCATTGGGTACCACGTAACATTATACTCGTACGGATAATATAGGGAATGCGGATTCGTATTCAAATATATAGATTTTGTGAATACCATTTTTCGTTCGTACACGGAAACGAATCGTGTGAATCGTTCGTATACGGATCCTATTCATATAGGATTCGTATAGTTTCTGAATAGGCTCCCTGGTCATAAGCAATTTAAATAAAAATAAGTCAATAAATAATACTATAAAATGTCGTCTTAATAGAAATAACGATTTTTAAATTGGTTTATGTTTGATTATATAAATATTTTGGTGGGTATTATATACTAATAAAAATATATTTATTTTACTTTCAATGTTTATTATCCGAGATAGTTCAACCACTTTATTCAACAAGAATGTTGAAAAGTGATATACGGGAACAAGAAAATGTATACTTATAGTAAAAAACTTAAATTATTACAAATATTCACTTTAAATTTACAAAAATATTCACAATGATTTTATACTTGCTATTGCTCATCACTTTTTAAAATGAATGGTGATAGACTGTAAGCACCTAACCTTTGAATAAATATATTAGTATTTAAAATTACACAAACAGTTGTCTTAATTGATAATTAGTGGGTACACTCCAATATTAATAATATTGTGGCAGCATTTACGCGGACGAATTTTTTAACAACGCGTACCTATACCTTACCATTCAGGGGCAGACTGGGTAGACGACAGGCCAGTCAGCGATTTTAATACTTCGGGCCGTTTTTTACGGAAAATTAATAAACATAATAAAGTCAATTTTTTTTTTATCGAATTACTATTCAATTATGATGTTTGCTTATCAGTTTTCACAGTAATTTTTGATTATTTATTTAATTACATTATGTATTATTATCCAGCATTTAGAATTCGTCATATTATTATTATTATAACATTTTTGTCTGATTTTATATTTGATTTTTATAAATAATGCAGAGCAAAATTATATATTACGGCCGACAGGCCAGTCCGCCATCGCTAACCAGCGGACCGGGCCAGTCCACCCCTGGTACCATTGATTATAAATACTAGTATTTATAATCAATGACCGTACATATCGAATCATAGATAAGAATCTACAACGACGGCTGTTCATGAATAAATAAACCACGCTTCCTAATAAACTTATGATGGACCGCTCTGCGGTCGCCGATTACGAGTACTAATAAACGTCAACGACGCATATCGCGTGCTTGCGCCGCACGAAAACATCGAACGGCGTTCTCCGGTCATTGTATTCGTTTCACTTTCTGTGTAGCGTCCTCTTAACATTAATTATTAAGGTTTACGTTTCATCTGTATCTGTATTTAACTTTACTTTAAAATGTTTCAAGCATTATTAATTATTTTATATTTAAACTATTTATACATTAGGCACACTAGAAGTGAGTAAATATATTTGTTTTGACTGTATTTGCTCAAAAAATAAATAATGAAAACGTCGTTAAACATACGTCGAATAAAAGATAATCTGATCTCACAATGATATAATGAGTGATCTTTTATTTTACGTAATGACTGTTGTCGTAGTTTCATGAAACGCATCATAGCGACCAAACAAATGACAGACGGTTGACGCCAAATAGCTACCGCATACACTTGACATTACGTCGTTGTTGTATATCGTGCAGAAGTAAAAATATTTTTTGCGTCTTTTTTGGGCTCAAGGCGGAAATAAAAGAAGAAAAATGTGGTGCGAAGAATTCATGTCGACTTATAGCGAATCGCCTCTCGAAAGGTTGCCGGAGCACTATGATCATCAGTCGGTGTTAGTCGAGATGACTGGTGACGGTCAGTGGAAGAGACCCACTGTGGGTGCACGTGATATCGTAGACAGGCTAATTGAGCTTAACCTGACAATGGAGGCCGGCGAGTGGGGAATGGTCACGTGCCAACGGATGCGTGACAATGGGCTGATCACCGTGTTAGCATCGGCGAACGGGCGTCGGTGGCAAATACTGATTGTAAACAGGTCGGCAGCGGTGGCGGCGGCCACGTCGGTCGTGCGCATTCACTTTCACGTGGCGATGGGCGATGGTACCGAAATGACGGAGGAAGTGACTGGTGGCGGTGACCGGATCTGCAGTGCGTCGTTCCAACAACGTTTCGAGGACTGGGCCACGTCGCTGGACACCACAACGTTAGCACGCCACAGGACAGCTATGCACACTGGGCTGAGTATCGCTGTAGATTTCTACGCGTCGCTGGAGCGTCGGCGCACCAACAACCAGCTACGGTGGCGCTATTACGACCCGGAGGCGCGGTTCACGTGCACCAAGAATGGAGGAGGCGGTGACCGTGTGCACGTGGGGATGCAATCGATACGCAAGCGGTACGAGTGGCTGGCATTGGACCATAGGTACACGAAGCTGCGGTCGTTCGAATGCTACGGGTCTCCTGTGTCGAAACACGGAGACAAGTCGGTGCCCGACTACACCGCGATTCTGGTCTCAGGCACCGTGCCAGATTTGAAGCGTACCGGTGACAAGGCGCACAGGGAATTTGTTCAGCTGTTGGTTGTCAACACGCGCACGTGCAACATTATCAACGACGTGCTGTGCTTCCAGCAACCGTCGCGGCTACCCCGCCCGCAGTCCGAACCCATCAACGGTCTTTACGCGTCGTCGTCGTCACTGTCACTATTATCGTCATCGTCGTTGTCGTCGACACTGTCGTCCCTGTCGTCATCGTCGTCTTTGTCGGTGCCACAACCGCCCCCCAGGTCCATGCCATCAACTGCCGCCGCGGCCATTTCGTTGATTGCCGACTGCAGTGATTTACTGTCGTCGTCTACCGGTTCGGTAGATGGCTTTTTGACGTGGGACGATGAGAACGACGACGATGATGACGACAAAAACTGCAGCAGTGGCGGCGGCGGCGGTGGTGACGGTGACTTCACCGAACTCAGATCCCGCGTCACCAACAACGCGCTCAAAATTCGATCCGGTACTGCCGCCTTCACCGTCCTAGCGACAGGTGGTTTTAACCAGCAACCTGCCGTGTCTAAGCTCAACCCTCGTCAGCTGTTCATCGGATGCGTGCCTTTGCATGTCAAGTACGGACAGCTCAAGTTGCTCTTCGAGCAGTTTGGTGAGGTCACGTACGTCAAGGTGTACGACGGCTTCAACAAGCAGACCGGCGCCAAGATGTCGCACAACTACGCTTTCCTGTTCTTCAAGGATGAAGAGTCGGTAGAGAGGGCCATCGCTGCATCTCCCGTTCCGCTCGACGCCACCTGGAATCTAAACGTGTCCCGTCCACATCACCACCTCGCAGCCGTCGCGGCTAGCAATATCGACCGTTAACGCGCAACAGGCATGCGTTTCGTGTATAGTCATTTTTCCATACTTTTAATTTCTTCTTATATTTTCTGTTGAAACTGTTCCTTTCTCCACAATTGTGAAACGACGTGAAAACTCGTTTAAAAATGTATTTTGCACGTATATTATATAATTTTATAGTTGACTTGTCGGTGTTTTGATTTTAATTTCTACATCGAAAAAAGTATTCATTTCAGGTCAAGTATATTTTTTAAAAATTTAAATAATGATGGTATCAAAATAAAAAAAAGAACCGGATGGGCCTCGCTCTGCTGTACAGTTGGGGGTGGAGTGCACCTCGTTTATAGGATAGGTCATTATTACAATGGATTTGTTAAATTTGAATGCAATGATAGATATCATTGTACACGAATAACGATTCTGAACGGAGTTAATATGTTTGTCTAAGATATAATACATTGTTATTTATAAATATTATAAAAAGTATATTTTATTTTGAAACGATAAATATATTTTTCAATAAGGACGGGTTGGCAGTTGCATACAGCAACATAGTTTGTCAGTCTAGAATATTATACATTATATTATATTTTACATGTGATTTTTTGTCAATATTCGCTGTTCAAACGCTTATAAAAAAAAATTGTGCCTATGGATTTTAATAATTTTTAAATGACATTAAGAACTACTTCTGTGGAATCTTCTATTACATTTTCAAGTATTTTGTAGTAGCCAAATTTTTTTTATCACCGATTATAAAAATAAAATGTAAAAAAACCGAATATTTGAAATGCCTATAAGTGGCTTAAAAATCAATATAATATTTTGAAAAAAATATGACATAAAGGAAATACCAATATTAACAGCTGGTAGAAATTTCAAAAATCTGCGACTTATACTTTTTGAATTATAACAAATATTTAAAATCGTTTGTGAATAAATCGCTATTTTATGCAATTTCGTAAATATTTAAATTTGAAACAGTCATAAAATTTTTTCCTCTAAGTCTGGTAAAATTTTTTTAAAGATTTTTGAAGAGTACCTTATAGATAACCTAGTGTTAAAATTTTGAACCTTAAATATGAACAGAAAAAATTTTATGAATTTTTATCTACAAAATGACTTGCAAATTATCGTGATTTTTACACATTTTATTCAAATTTGAGCTTTAAGGGCTTATAAAAAAAATTTGAGTAAACCGATCACCGATATTTTTTAGTTACGATAAGTTTAACTTATTATGAACCTTGTATAAAATTTTCAAAAGCTTTCGGTCTGCCAATTAAATTTTATAGATGTTTAAAAACAAAAATTTTACAAAAATCGAAAATTTAAATTGTCTATAAATAAGTCAAAATATGTCAAAATACTTTGATAACTTAACTATGTATAGAAAACGTCAATATAAAGATTTGGTGAAAATTTCAAGTTGTTGCGATTTTTAGTTTTTGAGTTAGAGCATTTTAAAAAAATGTAATTTGTAAAAACGTGATTTTGCGTAAAATTTCCAGTTTTTTCGTAATTTTTTTATCGTTTTTTCGATTTTTTTAAAAAGTATTGAAAAAGTTGGATTTTTGACTTTCCAAAGTAGCATCTACATTCACTTTCCTTTCAGAAAAGTTGCTGTTTGAGCAAATCGAAGCATTTTTACTGCCAAAAAAGGTGTCGTCAGACACAAAAAAAAAAAAAAACACACATCATTGTAAAACCAATAGATTCCATCACTCCATTCAGAATCTAAAACGTCTTATCATCCCCTTTCAATCCATATTTGTCCATTTTTTCTTTCCTCAAAAATCTTTTATTTTATAATTTATTCAATACTAATAAAAATAAAGTTATCTTAGATATCGTAGATTAAGATTTTAGTTTAAAATAAAAAATAAAATAATATAAATAATGTATTTTAATATTTAAACAATGGACAAAAAATGTTTTGCAACATTCATATAATATAGGAAAAATATAAGTAAAACCAACTGTGGTCACTCAAAATAAACGCTTTTTATGAAATCAGGTAGACCGCAAACGAAATATTGACGACGCGACTTGCTGTGTTCCCTTCTGAAGCAGAAAGATGTGATAGCGAGTGTGATTCACCACACTAGCAATCCCACTCGCTCATGAACCGGTCGTATATTGTTCACAATTGTCACTCGATTACCATATTTGAATATCATGACTTACGTCGTGAATTTTTTTTTTCTTAAATATTTAAAACGTATGGTCTTTTGCGTTAGTATCTTTCTGTTCAATAAAGCTACTCAATGTTGTATATAAATCAGTCATCGGTATACTCAATATTATTCTTTTAAAATAGTATTGCCCATATTGTTGTTTAGTATCGATTTGATCGGCCGAAGCGTACAAAAAATATCCTTAACATTACGTTGCAATATTTCGACTTCCTTGTATGTATGCACAATGTCTCGCGCAACAATATCCAGACAGGTGTTTTTTTTTTTCATTCTAGTTTTATTCTTTGATAACAATTTACAACCTAATCATATTACTTAGTTACTTATGTAATATCTATACATATATTTTTTTTTTGTGTGTGTTCCAAGCCCTATGGATTTCATTATATTACTTGTCTGTTTATATACATGTATCGTTATGACAAACATACAATACGTAATACATGTATAGGGATTAGGCCTCAAAAAGGCTCTCTGTAGTTCAAAATACCTCTTAGTTATCACACGTTTAAATATGTATGAAATGAGTATTATGGGCCCTACACTGGTTTATACATGTCGCATAGTGTGCCCTGTCATTACCCAAATTATTGGACTAAAAGATGAAAAGTTATAATATATATAAATATATGTAAATTGTATATAATAACATTAACCAGTATAACCAGTATAAAGATTTATTTATTCATTACTAACTATAATTTTATATAGTTATAAAGTTTCGTACCTATTCAAAAATTATTAATTCATAAGATTTGTTTGGCAAATAATTATGCTTCGCTCTTATAGCAAATGTTTAACGACACCATTAATTTTTTATTTGTATTACCTATTATAATAGTAATAAATAATTGTATTCTCATAATAATAATTTATTTTAATAAGCCATTATAATTATGATTTATAATATCAGTTATCATAATTTCATTACCTTATCATAAGGAACGATTTTAATTTTACCTATCAAAAGTTAACAGAAGCCGGGAACTAACGTATATAAATATCTACACACAAATATAAAATACAGTAGAAATTTAAAATGCATCTAGTAAATATTTTTAACTAAAGATTTTTAAAAAAACATAAAACGCTTTTTGGGAAATGTATTATAATTGTAATAACAATACTTATAATTATTATAATAATAATAATCATAGTAATTTTTATAATGTATTATAGAGTGACTTAGACTCTGTTATCATTGTTATCGTTGATATGGTCTTGCATTTATAATTGTACTAGTTATTGTTTTAAGTGTTTCATTGTCAATGGAATGACCATTTCAAATCATACAACCAATCATATTTTGCATGAGTACATATTTGAATTGACTTAAATCGCAATAAGTAAATCGTGTATAAGCAGTGACGGAACTACATATGATTAAAGACCAGAGACGTATTTACATTTTTGGCGCCCTCTTTTAAGATCATCGTTAAAGGAGCCTCGGCGCCTCGCAGAAAAATTATGTACTTTTTTTAAAAATTTCTGTTTAAGTAAATAAAATCACTAAATACTAAAATAATACTAAGTATACTGTTAAGTGATTACTAAACATGTATACGGATAACCTCACATGATTGTTTTAGTAGGTACTAGTGATGAGCGAAACCGACATGACTAACGAATTAGTTGGTAGTGAAAAATAAGTAAATAAATCGATTATTAATATTGACTAATGAGGACTCGTGCCTATATGCGATAGTGCGATCGCACTGTGAAATTTGCGATCAGATTTTCCCTACTGAAATGACAAAATATTTGAAATAATATAATATTTGATTTAATATTTAATAAATTTTAATAATATTAAATATAATATATATATATATGTGTGTGAGGGTATGCGTGTTTGCGACTGTCGATATTACGTGATGTGTGCTACGTTGTGAATTGCACATATAAAAACCGGTTTTTATAGAAAATAAAACATCGTATTATCGGCGGGGTCGGCAGCAGCCGTATAAAGACGCGTCCACACTAGAGCACACGCAGATCGAGCCTGTGTGCTCATGTTATGCGTTCGACAAATGTATCTAGTGTGGACGGTATGTCGAGCACGCACGAGGGTTTATGACGAACAGCGAACGCGAGCCGAATCGGTCGGCTCGCGGTTCGTTGTGCGACGTGATAATCATAATATTTAGTGCTCAGTAAGGACGCGATTGTTGCAATCACGATCACGCACAAAATTAATAGTAATAACAGCCAGGGCCGAACTTCCGCCTAGGCAAACTAAGCAGCTGCCTAGGAGCCCTTGCTTTCCTGGGGCCCTCAGGGAAACATACACAAAAAAAAAGGTATCACACACATAAATTGATTACACGGAAAATAGTTAGTCAAGTACTTTAGAAATTATATAATATTATTATGTTGTTTTATTATATAGTTTTATGGAACCGTATATAAACATAAATAAATACATTTCGTGGTGTTTATCAGTGTTCGTTTCTTTCTATTCGATTATATTTATAGCCGAAACCCGTAAATAAATGTATAGCCGTAAACACTAAACATTCTTAAAATAGTGAATAATTATTATCGCGTCGCCCGCTCGCCAGCCCGCATGCAAAATCAGTTCAGCTGGTACACGCGTTAACTTTATCTTCACATCGAAACCAATAGTCTTTGGTACATACAATTATAAATAATATGTTTTGAAAGCCAGGGGTACGATTATTAGTTATTATTTATTACGATTTAATTTTCATTTACACTCCGATCGTGTTGGTGTCAACTGATAAATTACGTAAGTACAATAATATAGCTGTTCATAATATAAATCAGTAATAATTTATTCTCATACGTTATACCTACAAAACGATTTTAAATTTAAAAATTATACGATATATTTAAGTCTGCATGTTAGTTAAATATATCAAGTTCATCTAAGCGACTAAGCCGACGTGACTATTTAGTTTCAAACAATAACAGAGATTAAAAATGTTTTTTTTATTGAAAAAAATGTAGGTATTAATGTCAAATGTAAATTATAAATTAACCCGTCTTCAGTGGTTTATACGTTACAGTTTATAGTTTATACTAACTATATTGCATTATTGCTACTATATTATAGTAGTTAATAGACTATAGTAGCAATATATACTATAATAATATAGGTACTAATAATAATAATATATTATTAAAATAATAAGATTATAGTAATTAATTTGTGTTCTATTTAAATTTTATTTTGTAAACACTGAATAATACTGATTATTAATAATCGATCGACCAAAATGACCTCTATTATTTACTATTTATTTTTTTTTACAACTTTATTTGCTTTTTACTATTTTATATGATGCCACTATTGTAAAGTTTGGTCAAAATGATGTTATTTTAGAGGACGCCGATGATAACATTTATCCAAATATAGGAATATCACTTAGGATGCTGTTGAGTACCCCTGTATCAAACTGCTCAGCCGAACGGTCATTTTCGGCTCTTAAAAGGATAAAAAATTATTTAAGATCAAATACAGAGGAAAAAAAACTTACTTCACTCGCCGTGTTATACATTGAGTCAGAAGTAAGTAGTGGACTACAGTGAAGTGATACGTTCTTTCGCAGAACCAAAAGCTCGACGTGTAAACGTGTTAATAATTTTTTTATAAATCTGTTCTTTTATGTTTAATTTATATACATATATTTATTTTATAATTGTGTATATAATATTTGTTTTATCTATTAGTATGTTGAATATATACAAATTAAAAGCAGTTTTTATTAATATATATTTAAAAGGGCCCTTCTTTAGTAGCTGCCTTGAGACCCTGAAACCCTTAAGTTCGGCCCTGATAACAGCTAGTTAAATTACCAACCTAATTTTCATTTACGTTGTATACGTCTACCAAACAACTGATGAACTGAATATCCGGAGCGCAGGTTTATCGCATATAAGCTTGTTGTGCGTGAAAACGTCTATACTGAGCACATACGACACACAGCATGAGCACACATGCTCGGTCTGTGCGTGCTCTAGTGTAGACGCGGCTTAAGGCTGCATCTACACTGAGAACGTATATTGTCAGACATACGCAATCAAGGTAATCTCCTGCACTGGATTTCGTCCGACACCGGACAACTGCGCTCATTTTATCCCATGATACGACGACGACGTTGGACGAAAAAAAAATGATTTGATTTTCAACCTACGGTCTGAACCTGTCGGAACGCGTCGGACAACGTACGTACTGCCGTTCCGTCGTACTATAGATGACCCCACTTGTGCGTGTGTATTTGTTTCAAATCAAACGTCGGACGACGTTGTCCGACCTACGTGTCTGACGATATACGTTCTTAGTGTAGGTGCAGTCAGTATTTCTGTCGTACATTTCGGGCAGCGGATCGCGGACCGTTGCAATCATTAGACAGTGTGGGCAGGTGTGCTCTATCCAAAAATATAATCACCCAAACAAACACAGTAATGAGTAAACGTAAATACGAGTATAATTTTATTTCATCAACGTCGACCGTGCTGATTAAAGCCTATGATGGGTATGATGTATGATGAAATCCGTCGTACAATTCGGGCGGTGGAACGCGACCCGTTACTATCACTACAATGGGTCGTGTGTAATGATGTGCTTTACCACGAATCACACATATTATAAGCCTCGTTTACATTCAGCCCATTTTCGTGGAAGTGGGCAGCATGAATATGTAAACACGTCACTCACACTGATCATGCTCCTCGCATTGTCGCTGCCGTCAAGAGCGGTAAACTGGGCAGCGCGAGCAGCAACATAACCGGCAACGTAAGCGCTCAGTGATAGTGTTGGTTGCTGCTCGCGCTGCTGTAATTAGCAAGGCAATGCAAACACTCACTGCCATCGACGTTGCCACAGAAGTAAATACGGGGAGTAAATACGGCAGCGCGAGTAGCTGCGGCAGCGGCTGAATGTAACAGAGGTGTAATAATTATTGTATTTTATCAGCATTGACGATGGCCATATAGCTATGAAGTGCGACGATTTCTATCGAATAATTTGGGCGGCGCGGCTATGTCAGTCTGGAGAAGTGTAGTGGTTGTGGCGAAAATATCGAATCAATTTTATCATTTACCGTTTGAGAATACGTGAGAGTGATCAGATACGTATGAAAACGGTGAGTATTTTTATTTTAATTATTCTAAATACGCTTGGTATACTCTAATTAAAAGTATTATTTTAATATAATAAATATTTATTAATATATTCATTAATATTTATTTTGTATTTAAGTATTTCATATTTAATTTTGTTTAAGGTATACAAATTATTACTGACCAATGGTATTAAATGACATATACTTAAATACATAATAAATAAATAACTTATTATTGTAATTCTAAGTAAATCAAAAAAAAAAAAAATGTCGCACCCCTTTGTCAAATCACTTCGAGCCGCCACTGCTAATGACTTAATAACTAATGTAAATAATAAATCCACTCATCATCAGCTTCTAAAGGCAAAGCCTTGTTATTTTAGCCAATCATGTCTGTCACATGCCATCCTCCTCTTGAGATTTTGGTACGAGGTACAACCCATTCGTCGAAAGATTTCTTCAAAGAAGGACTTCCGTGGTCTTCCTCCGGTTCTTTTACCCTCTATTTTTCCTTCCATAATAATAGTGATGAACTCATTGTGTCTTAGCAGATGTCCAATTAGCTTTATTGTTCTTTTCATTATTGTGTTCAATACTGTTCTTTGTTCATTTATCTCGTTAAGCACTGCTTCATTCGTCTTATGTTCTATCCAGCTTATTCTTGTCATTTTCCTCCATATCCATAGCCTCCAGTCTATCTTTTTTATACTTTCCTATCATCCACGATTCATAACAGTATACTCCAAATATTTGTTTTTACGAATATCTTTCTTGAATTTATACTTAAATGTTTATTAGTAAGAAGTGTCCATTTTTTTTCAGAAGCTAGTTTTGCTAATGTAATTCGTCTTATTTCTTTCGTAGATTTATTGTCATCTGTTATCAAGCTATCTAAGTAGTATAATTCGTTTATTATAAATAATATAAATAATAATAAACCGACTAACGAATATTATTTCGAAAATTTCGTATATTACACAAATAACCCAATCTATGATTCTATCCTTAATATTTTTCTTTTTTTGAGAAAAATATTAAATGCTAAAAGGAATAGGTTGAACGGCAAACATTTAGATATGCTTGTATTTTTGAATAAAAACTTAAAACAGTTTTAAGTAAATATTATGTTTTTGTACATTTTAGCACCTTTTATCCTACTAAAACTAAAAAATCAATTTAGTATTGGACAAATTAATTCATTAGTTAGTTTTAAATATTCGTTAGTTATTAGTTGGTTTTCAATTGTCGTTAGTCGTTAAACCTTTTGTTGTTATTTGGTTGTGGAAATTATAACCGACTATTAGTCGGTTTTTTAAAGTAAAATATGATTATTATTCGGTTATCTAAATTATTTGATTATGCCCATCACTAGTAGGTACTATTAATATTTAATGTGAATAATAATACTATACGACAGGGGTGGCCAACCCAAATGATCTAGCGGGCCACTTTGGAAATACATTACAGTCCTGCGGGCCACATATAAAATTATACCTACTAGTAATTTCCCCCTATAAAAAAAAAATTTGGAGTAATAATTTTAAACAAAATGAATTATTATTATAAAATAAGTATTGGTGTATTAATTATTTGAACTAAATAGAATGCATTATTATTGTTTTTACTATTACTCATAATTTATTAAAATAGATTATGACTGTTATTGATCACGCTTAATTTAAAAATACAATTTTTATAAGCTGGTATTTACTGGTATATATTTTTTCATATTAAAATTATTACTTTTGTTGCAATTACGTTGATATTAATACGAATACCGCGTTGTGTGGGCATTCCAGAATATTTTATTACCTATCACAAAAATAGATTTTTTTTTTAAATATTTGATAAATTTCGCGGGCCGCAAAACTTTCCAAAGTGGTAACTCGGAGTGGAGCCTATAATAGCTGGTATACTTTACTATAGAAATAAATTAGATATATAGTGCGGACCAAGGGAGAAATTATTTTTTTCATTTCATTCAAACGATTTTATGAGAGCGGTGTTATTGGGTGTTTGACGGTGTTTGGTGATATAAACAATGTCTAAGTTATTTAGGTACCTATGTAGTTTTACAATTATTTTGCATTGAAAGATTAAATTGTGATTAGTATAAAATCATTGGGGTCATTGGTGTTATGTAAATACAAGAAATTTAATATTAATTATTAAAACTAATGGTTTTGAACATACCTATTTACATATTTCATCTACATAATATTTTTAAAGTTGGTGGATGAATTTCAGGACTTTAATTCAGCAGAATTTACCACACAAAATGAATAATTTAAATGTATGTTGGCTTCTGAACTTAAGTCTTATAACAGCGTTTTTGATATGACTAAATTACTAATAATTAAAAATAATAATTTAATGACTAGTTTCTCTGACTTATTAACGGCATTTTACTTGTTCCTTACATTACCCATTACTGTGGCGAGTGCAGAAAGGACACTCTCAAAACTTAAATTAATCCACGGTCGTGGCGCGAGCTAAGTAAAAAAAAATAATAGCTGCACGACGGTGTGTGTATAATATATCAAAGTAGGAATCGCCCATTTAAACTGTGTAAAATCGCGATCACGCGTGAGTTATGTATACAGTTATGGTTTAAACTACAGCTTCGTTTTGAAAACAACTACTTAATAACAATAATCACGCAATAATTGTATTTGAATGCATAATAATATAAATTAGGATATTATTATTATTTTATAATAACATTATTATAAGATTCACTCAAGCAAAGCTAGGCCAGTGAATGAGTTGACAGTTTGTTTGAACAATCCTAACTATAATTTCTCAAGGAGCATGTATGCCCGACAATACAGTTGGTTTTCACTAGTCAAACATTGTGAAGTAATAAAATAATAAAAATTCTCTCGTTTATTTTTGATTTTTCTTTATTCATTTAAACATGCATGTGTTATTATTGATTTTATCATTCGTCGTGTTTGTTAACAAAGAAACATGTGGTTTGTCAACGTGTGCACAATATCTGCGCAAACCGGAAATCGGGTATCATTTGACTAAGGAGTGCGCTGCATCAAAAATGCGAACTGTGGCATCGTCAAATACAACGGAATTGATATCGTGCATTCAATTAGCGAAGGCGAAAAACGCATTTGCTTTTGCATATGCAAATCAAACTGAAGGTTTATTAAATCTTATAGCTTTAATAAGTATTCTGTTTGTATGTGTATGCTGCATATACATACAAACTGTTGGTAATTAATTAATTCGGTATGGTCGAATTGCACTTATTTTTGTCGAATTGTACTTGGGCTTAAAAATGGTAATGGTCGAACTGCACTCGGGTAAAAAGCAGGTAGTGGTCGAACTGCACTTTGGCTCGAAAAAGTATTTCATTAAAATTTTAATACACGATTAAGTCACGGCCTCGTTCATTTTTAATAATTTTAAAATTATTTTCATTTACACAGCGACGTTAAAGTGTGTACTAATTGTAGTTTACATGGGTCTACATACATACATACATACGGTACACAATATAAGTATTAATCTTATATTTTTATTGATAATTATTTATCATCCAGTTAGGTTAGATTCTTTTGTCGATTTTTGGCGACAATAATTTTATCTGCGTTATCTAAATGTCACGAACAAATATAAAATGCTAATAAATAAGTACGCCGTAGCGCTTCGACAGAGAGATAAGTTTCGTAATATTTTTAATGGGTTTTCCATTTAATTATTTTTATGAACGAGTGTAGTTCAACCACTACCTGCTTTTTACCCGAGTGCAGTTCGACCATTACCTTTTTTCAATTCAAGTGCAATTCGACCATTTATTTGTAGATAATAAGTGCAATTCAACTATCTCGAATTTGATACCTACCTTATTTTTTCAATAATTTATAATTTTAACATCGAATGATAAGACGCGGAAAACTCGTTGAGTTCCATATGCAACGTTTTCGAGTGTCCAGAATTCCATTCGTTTCTGTTGACTGCCAGCATATCGGCATACGATTACTATAGTATGTTTTCGAAACCAATGCGTGAGTATAATAATCATAGTATACTATATGTTTCTACTTATATCTGCGATTATATTATATTAAAAACAGAATATAAAAGATACAGGGACTAGTGTATTTTATTTTTCGGAAGCCATTAGATGACATTGTAATATTACATAATATTACAAAATGTCAATTTGGTGTGTAATGGATATACATTTTAGAAACGTATTATATATATATATATATATATATTACACTATATTAAAATGCGATTGTAATAAATGTACCACTCCTAATATTTAAGCATACAGATAGCTATTCTATAGTTAAAATTGGTATAAAAAATATAATACTTTTAATAATAGGAAAAATAATTGTAATTAAGTTGAATAAAAACAATTACAGTGATTAAATACAGTAGTTAAATCAATTCTATCAATTTTAACTAATATTATGGCATATCTGTAATACATTATAAAATATCAATGTTAAAACTAAACACAATATGAGTATATATCAGGGAGTCAAAACGGGTTAAAACCCGGTTTTGAACCCAGGGTACTCGGAAAAAATTTAAAATCAGGCATGAACCGAAAATTGAAACCCGACAAATATGTAAACCCAGTTTTTATTCGAAATCCAAGTCCAGAGAAAAATTAAACTCAGTTTTAATTAAATTATCGGGGTTCAAATCGAATATTAATCTTAATATTAAATTATATTGAATTCATATTGAAATGCAATTTAAAATGTGAAGTCATGAACCTAATTTGATACAAATAAATAAGAAAATAAAGTGTATATGATTACTTTATTTTGGGAGAAAGGAAATTGGAAGTTAAATGTGTATTTTTGATTTTTATCCATTAATGCCAATGATACTAATAGACAGTAATACATGGCCAATCAGCTAATTAATTATTAAATGATCTACACGAAAATCTTTCTTCAATCATTTTAGAAAGTATTATGTTAATAAAATATAAGACATAAATAAAAATTTTAATATTACACTGTTTTAACTTTAATATTCTTAGGAACCTATATAATATTTTATAGTATACTTTATTATTGTTTATATTTTATTATTTTTATTTTTTCAGTACCGTAAATTCCTACAACTATTAAACTACTGTACATATAATTCCACTCAGTGGTGGATTTTCAAAATTTTTCTGAGGGGTTCCTAAAAAATAATATACATTTAAAATGTATTGTTTTTATTTTTATAAAATCAAATATATGATCTTATAATTTGTACTGTGTTTATATATACTATATTGTATATGGACGAATAGGTTTTAAAAAAAACTCACTGTTACAGTATTGTAATATAATAGAATATCAAGAATTAACTTTAGGACGAACGATTTTATCAAAACAATAAAAATATTATACTATATTATTATTATTTCAGTAGATTCTTGATAATCAACCTAGGTACTTATTTTTGAAATCTATAAATATATTATGTTATAGGGTATACCTACCTATTGGGTAAGAATCTGTGTATGCATTTTACAATTATATATGTATATATCAGTGTCTGAGGGGGGTCCAGACCCCCTGGACCCCCCTCCCCCGTAAATCCGCACTGATTCCACTCCCCAATATATTTTTAAATAATGGACTTAGTAGTATGCATGTCACATATGAATAATTTTAATTAGGTTAATTTAGTATATGAAATATAATTTTAGACAACCTTCTAGTCTTAGTAGTACAGTTTGATTTATCATAATGTCAACCATAAATCAATATGAATTGATTTCTTTACATAAATAAAACTATCTAGTGGTATTGTATATAGCAAGAGTGGCCAAACTTTTTCTATATTGTGCCAAATAAAAAATAAAAAATTGGAAATTAAAATATCTAATGAAGTATTTATAACGACTCCGGTGGCATTTGTCCGTAATCCGTGTTGTCGTTGTATCGTCTTGTAATTGTCGTGAACGCGTGACTATTATCCGCTACGCGCTAATGTGTTGTGTTTTCGACCAAATACCGGCAAGCTCGAGCTTTTTCTTATGTACGTTGTGTTTATTTAAAACACCGTTTCTTTATGTGCGATAGTTCTTTTTTTAATAAAATAAAAAAATTTAATTAATCAATTTAGTATCTAATGATATAAAATTTATATTTTAATATACTTAATAAAGATATATTTTTGAATGACATTAAGAACTACTTCTGTGAAATCTTCTATTAAATTTTCATGTATTTTGTACGAGCCAAATTTCTTTTATCACCGATTATAAAATTAAAATGTAAAAAATCGAATATTTTAAATGCCTATAAGTGGCTTAAAAATCAATATAATATTTTGAAAATAATATGACATAAAGGAAATACCAATCTTAACAGCTGGTAGAAATTTCAAAAATCTGCGACTTATACTTTTTGAATTATAACAAATATTTAAAATCGTTTGAGAATATATCGCTATTTTATGCAATTTCGTAAATATTTAAATTTCAAACAGTCATAAAATTTTTTCCTCTAAGTCCGGTAGAAATTTTTTTAAAGATTTTTGAAGAGTAGCTTATAGATAACCTCGTGTTAAAATTTTGAACCTTAAGTATGAACAGAAAAAATTTTATGAATTTTTACCTACAAAATAACTTGCAAATTATCGTGATTTTTACACATTTTATACAAATTTGAGCATTAAGGGTTTATAAAAAAAAATTGAGTTAACCGATCACCGATATTTTTTAGTTACGATAAGTTTAACTTATTATAAACCTAGTATAAAATTTTCAAGAGTTTTCGGTCCGCCAATTAAATTTTATAGATGTTGAAAAACAAAAATTTTACAAAAATCGAAAATTTAAATTGTCTTTAAATAAGTCAAAATATCTCAAAATACTTTGAAAACTTAACCATGTATAGAAAACGTCAATATAAAGATTTGGTGAAAATTTCAAGTTGTTGCGATTTTTAGTTTTTGAGTTAGAGCATTTTAAAAAAATGTAATTTGTAAAAACGTGATTTTGCGTAAAATTTCCCGTTTTTTCGTAATTTTTTTTATCGTTTTTTCGATTTTTTTAAAAAGTATTGAAAAAGTTGGATTTTTGACTTGCCAAAGTAGCATCTACATTCACTTTCCTTTCAGAAAAGTTGCTGTTTGAGCAAATCGAAGCATTTTTACTGCCAAAAAAGGTGTCTTCAGACACAAAAAAAAAAAAACACATCATTGTAAAACCAATAGATTCCATCACTCCATTCAGAATCTAAAAATGTATCTAAATATGTATACTTATTCATAATGTTACGAACACATATTATACTCGTATGTACGTCCTTATTAAGGGCATATTAATTATAACCTAATTTTATTGAGATACATTTATGAAGCTTAGGAACTAATTGTATTGTAAAGCTATACATATAAGGGACTTATGTGATGACATAATGTTGTTTTTTTTCCATTTAGGTTATGCTATTTTAGAATGAAGACCCTAGAAATATATTAAAATTTAAAATAATCTTTTTGATTTGGTTTTAGAATTTTGATCTTGCTCCGGGTGGGATTTTATCCTTTGGGCGCTTGGTCCTTATAATTACATCACACGGGAGAACCAAATGAATAGTGATAAGAGTATTAAAATAATTCCTATTATAGTTATAGGATATGGGAACCGATATTATGGTTACAGTGATTAAAAGATTATAAGATTATAAGATAAAACGCAAATATCAGTCACACACGTGATGGTATGTGAAAGGATAATTATGCGATTCACAGAAGTCTTGAGGCCAACCATCAAGGTAATAAATTTAGAAACGCATATTACTTAGTAGAATCGGGGATTGAATATAAAATGCATAATATATAGAAAATATGAACGAACAGATTAAATATAAAATATATAATATACATAAATATGCAATATTACTTATCACATAACTTGAACTATGTTCAGGTCAAGCACATTAATAAGTACCATAGTATCATACAATAATAGTGGCATGTGGTGATAAAACATTATGGGTAAGTATACTTACCTAAAATCCAATAAAAATGTACTCATGTTAATATTTTACTAAATATTAGTATTATATTATATTATTATATTTATTACTAAGCAAATATAATGTTAAATATATATTATATAATTAGTAAACAAGTATTGTAAATTTAAATAAAATCAAAATTAAAATTATTTATAAACAAAATCCATTCTTCGTTCTTGTTTTAAAAACTCATTTATAACTCCATCATAAAATTCTGTATTAGATTTTTTTTTTTTGCATAACAGTTACTCGTATTTTCAATTATTAGATAACTGATAGATAACTTAGTCTTTTCTGACCTTAAGTTGATCTCTGATGGGATTTGATTCGATCTAATACCGAAAACAATCTTTCAACTGATGTCGTTATGTTAGGAAAAGTTAATACTAATTATCCAAGTTTATATACTTCTTGAAAAGCCAGTACTAAATCATTAAATTTAATTTTCTTGACCAAATCATATGGATTACATGTTGAAAACTCTTTATAAGTATACAACATAATCAATTAATTTTTTAATCTTATGAAATCAAACATATCTTTATAATTTGAATTACTTAAGTTTTCAAAAAGAGATGTTGGAAATTGTTGTGTATAAACTGAATATTTGATTGGATCGATTACTGATAAAAACAAAAACCACGGAATATGCCACAGTCAAAAACGCGTTAATATAATGTGACGGTGACAGTGGCTAATCAAATCCCACCAAAAGCGTTTTGCCGAGTGCTTTCGAAGACTATGTAAAATCGTCGTGACACTCCTCTAAGGAACCTAGTCGTTCTAATATTACAGCATACAAGTTTGGAAAAATTAAGAGCTTATTTATGTATATTAAGTTGCCTATACAATAAAACATTTTCTCGATTTTTTTTTTACAAATAATTTGTAAAAAAAATCAAGAATAATAGGTATAATTATTATATTATTGTTTATATTTATTGTATTTGTATATTCTTCTGATTAAATCATTATCAATGATATTTTATATTATTAAAAATAACCAATAAGTACTCTTTTTTTCTTTTTACTTTTATCTAGGCATAAAGCTTTATTCGCTTGCCCTGCATGCCACTGTACAAGAAACAGTGTATATAAGACAGTTTCGAACAGACGAATGTTCAAATGCATTGTAGACCGATCGTACTGAGCACTTACACGCCAGTTTGTTTTATAAATTAATGTTTTGGACTTAGAAATATATCACTTGTGTGACTGATATTTGTGTTTTATTATTTGGTGCGAACCCTTTAATCTCTGCATCGTTCTATCGGTTCCCATATATTTTGATTATGACAGGAGTTATTTTAATACTCTTATTAATATTTATTCAGTCCTCCCGTGCGATGTAATCATAAGGACGTACATATATGTGTGTCCGTAACAGTAACTTGTTAACGTTAACGTTAGCAGATTCCGCGCCTAGTTTAGTATGTTTTACCTTGAGGGCAATTTAGAAATTTCATAAGCAACGACACAAATATATATATAAGAGATTATTTTGGAATTTTGTTTATTAGCTATTACTATTTAAAATTTTAGTCTGACGAAGTTTACATGTTGATGTCACCCTTTTACATTTGATAAAAAACTGGGATGCAGTTCACAGTCGTCGGACGGCGTGAATTAATACCATACACACTTGTGCATTACATTTATATTACACCTAAATGCTTCAGCGTGCAGGAGTAACCTACCGGTCATTTGTAATTATTATTGAGCGTCTGATTGCAGCCAGCGAGAACTACACTTGCGCACCGGGGATCGGCATGTTCGAAATGGTCATGGATCGCTTGAACTACTCAAACGCCATGGTTGCGTGTGAAGACGTTGGCGGCCATCTGGCCAACGTTGTGTCAGATCCCCGAACGTCGTTCTTGGCCTCGTTGGTGTCGTCGGCCCTGGCCAACCAAACCGCGTCGGCTCGCAGAGCTTTTGTCGGCTTGTTTTTCGAAAACGAATTTGTCACCATTACGGGTTAGTGCGACACTTCTAGGTATTGTGATTATACAACGTTAATATTTACAGTGACATATTTTAAGTATTGAGTAAGTGGTGCAATTACTAATCGGTTCATGTAAAAAAAAAAAAAAGTTAAAAGATAATATTTTATCGTTTTTGGTCGATCCTGATTCAATATCAGATGAATGTGTGCTGTGTACACCATCAACTACCTAATAAGTAAATCGAAAACTCGATTTCGACAATCAACTAACACGTTAAGGGCCTTACATTGTTTAAACATACAGAAATGTTTGTATAGAACAATAAATATTTGTATACAATTAAATCGATAGTAATATAATATTTGTCCGTTACACAATACAAAATATAATTAAGGGCGTTGAAAGCGATGTATTTATTTCAAGATTTAGACCAAAAATCCTAACAAAATTATGCCGACTTAGAATGATCGGATTTAAATTATGTATAAAGATTTGGATTTATTGACATATTTTCTAGGTGGAAATCGATTTTTGATAAAAAAAAATTTTAATTATTCTTATAGCCTATTTTGTTTTTCCGTATTGTTTTAAACATTCAGATTTAATAATGTGTAATTTTTGAGGAAGTTAAACACTTATTCAAAAAATGGCTTCTATTATAACCTAGAAAGCATAATGACGAGTTCAACTATTTTTATAGATTTAAAATCCAACTACTCTAAGTTGTCGTATTTTTATCAGGCTTTTAAGTGTAAATTAATAAAAAATAGATTTTCGTTGGATCAAAATATTTTATTTTATCAAACGAAACGTACATGCGCGTGCAGACTGATAACTGTTTGCCTAAATCGTTAAAAGTCGGCACAGCCTACCTTCACTATTAATTAATTATCAGAATCAAAATATTCATATTATTATATTAGATATATTTGCTGTAATGAGTTTTTGTATAATTGTTAAGAGTCGCTGACCTGAACAATTGCGGCGGTGGCGATGGCGATTTTTATCAAGTATAAATATATTTATATATTACATGCAATAATTGTATAATTAATTAATTCATAAGTAATATAATATATTATTTGATAAATTGACGATTTAACTATATAGTACGTCAGTACTTTATTATGCACTTTCACTATTATACATGTTATCTTATTTCTGTATGAATTATTTTCAATGAAGTTAAATAATATATTATACTTATTATTTATATAAACTGGAATAGTTTCTAGGAAATAATCAAAGTCTAGACTAATATACACATTATTCATTTTTCTATATTATCTTTTTTTGGGATCCATGATAATTTATTATGTTTATAATAACTTTTTGTTGTATCACATTGTATATTGTATCGCTGTACACGTTAATCTTAACACTAAATCCCAAATCCGTTATGACTAAGCTACACAAAAGCGTTTTGTACAAATCGTTTTGACTTAAAATGAGGGTACTGTCACACTATGACGGTTACGCCGTACGGTTCAACCGTCCGGTCCTACCCGTGTCACACAACAACGGTTTTATCGCTAATTTTGTGCATAAAGTGTTTCATAAATATCTGTAAAGATAATTTCTGGTCAGTAGATGCTCAGTTCAGTTAAGACTGTGTTCTTGAAGTAACTTGTGTGCTGTTCAGCTTGTGTTGGAAATTAAAAATAATATTTAGTGTCTTATTTTAATTATTATTATAAAATATATCGCGTCGTAGTGTAAACTTAATTCTAAACATTGTTCAAATCGATTTCATTCGAATTGGATCTAGATATGCGTGACGCACTTTCTCAGGAATTTAGAAGTGATATAATAAATATCTTATTATTTTTAACATTTCATTGTATTTTATAAATAATTTTAAGTATATGGTATCCACTTACAAGTGTTCAAAAACAAATTAGTTGGTAGTTAGTTAGTAAATAATGAATAAAAAATAGTAATTTTAAATTTGTATACTTTTAGCCAATTTATTTATGACATTAACTTGCCAGGATATATTACTGCACTGCCTTTTATTGATGGTATTATTAAATACACTTTTGCATTCCAACAAAAATCAAATTCAAAAATAAAACTACCTAAAGAAATATTATACCCAAATAGAAAAGTTCCTATCAAAAAACTAAAATTCAGGACATTAAAAAACTTATGCCATATATTGATGAGCAATTCAAACAATTTTACAACAAAATTTTACAATGGCCTGTGATTGAATAGTTTATAATAACTTCTGTATAACATTTTACTTTATATTCTTATTTACATAATAAATTGTTCAAAGACTGACAAACCCAAAGTGCTGTTAACTACTAGAAATTAAGATTTTACTTCTTTATTATTGTAATTTGTAAATCAAAGACTGATTCAATAAAATTAGATAAACAAGTTTTTATTTTTTTTATTTAAATGAAAACTATTGTTTATTTTAAGATTATTATTCATTTGTTTATATTAAAAGTTTGTTATTTAGTTGCATTGTTATCTATTTAATTGGATAAAATAAAATAAAAAGTTATCATATTATTTTAAAATGTGTCTATTATATTAATTATGATACCTTAAATTAATAAAATGATTAGAATTTGTTTAAAAGGACCTATGTCACATTTAAAAAAATTGTTATTTATATAGGTACACATTTTTTTTTTTAAATAATTTTTTTTTGCTGATTATTTTTATACAATAATATTTAATCTAAATTATGATGATTGATCTTATAACGCAAATAGAAATAGAGGAAAACAGTTTTTTGTTTCTCCTGAAAAGTGATTGAAAATGTACATGGGTCGCTTTTAACAAATTACCATTCATATCTTATATAATAATATGAATATTTTGATTCTGATAATTAAATAATAGTAGAAGTAGGCTAGCCACCGTGTGCCGGCTTTTAACGATTCCGGCAAACAATTAGCAGTCTGCACGCGCATGCATATTGCGTTCGATAAAATAAAATATTTTGATCCAACGAGAATCTAATTTTTATTAATTTACACTTAAAAGCCTGATAAAAATACGACAACTTAGAGTGGTTGGATTTTAAATCTGTAAAAATAGTTGAACTCGTCATTATGTTTTCTATGTTATAGTGGAAGTCGATTTTTGAATAAGTGAATAAGTTTTTTAATAATTACAATATTACAATGTTACACGACCAGTACGATAGAGTCGAGCGCTACTGTGTATTTGGTTGTTCGCTGGTCTATCCATCAGTTATTCACAGTTTGTTCTCGAGTTAGTTCACATCGTGTGCAATGTCTTTGGGGACCATAAAATCGATTTATTTTTGTAGTACTCAATAAGGTCCAACACCTTTTCATTGTTCCAATCCATTTTTTAAATTTATATGGATAAACACATAAACTTTAAACGGTCCTGTAGCGGTATCGATTATAGCGATTCGCTGCGAGCAACTGGTTTACCGTACACACTAGCATCGTGTCGTAATGTAACATTTCTTTGATCGTCAAAATACCGACACTCGGGTGGATCGACGGCGTCACGAGCCGATCACGCACGAATGTTACAGTAACACCGTACACACTTGAGCATTACAGTTACATAACGGCGTTACATTACACCCAAATGTTCCAGTGTGCAACCGGGTTACGGTAAACCAGTTGCTCGCAGTGAATCGCTCAAATCGATACCACTACAGGACCGTTTAAAGTTTGTGTGTTTATCCGTATAAATTTAAAAAATGGATGGGAATAATGAAAAGGTGTTGGACCTTATTGAGTGCTACAAAAATAAATCGATTTTATGGTCCCCAAAGTATTACAATAAATTCGCAAAATCCGATACGTGGGAAGAGTTGGCCACACAAATAAAAACGACATCAGATGAATGTAGAAAAAAATAACCAGCATTAATACATCATTTACATCAAAGCCAAGATAAAAAAACTCAGAGAACTGGTTCAGGTAATTATTAAAATACGTTTTATAAAATATTATTTAGATGCAATATTATAATTAGCCAGTCTCGCTAAGTACCTATTCCAATACTAAGATTTTGTATTAAAATATAAAATTGTTTTAAAATATTCTTTTATAATGGTTTTAACTTATACATTAATATTATACGCTAATCTTTTTTTCACAGGAATGGCTTTTCGGAAATTTGTATATTTTTTGGAGATTTTTTCACCGATCAAATTAGATATTCGAAATCAATTGACAATTGAGTTTTCTAAATCTTAAACTTAAGTAAGATGACCGGCGCACACGAATTGCCTCCCATCTGACCCTCGTATTGCCTCCCGTGATTTTTTAAAAAGGTTATTCGAATTACTTCCAGTGAATTTTTTTTAAAAAGGTCTCTTATTTTAGGTAATGACTTTTTTTGCATAGGAATCGATTTTTTTTAAAATAATGACAATTACACATATAGGTACACGACTGCAGTTATAATCTTAAATAAAGTAGGTAATAAGTCAAAAGTTTTAATGTCAATATTAAGATTAATAAATAGTAGTATAAAAAAAAATAATTTATATAAAATAAAAAACAGTAAATAAAAATCAATACGTTTAGGTATAGTCAAAAATTTAAATAAGGCTTGTTTATGATTACGAGGTTTAGGTTTAAATTTATTTGCCAATACTTCTAAATATTGAAATTTGAAAATTTCATTTTTGTTTAATTTATCAATTAATAATAACATTATTTGTTATTAATA
>JASXSY010001297.1:0-60475 GCA_034509805.1 Sipha maydis | reverse complement strand
ATTCAAAGAGGTCATGCACAATGTATCTCAAAAACATAATCCACAACGAATAATCGATGATTTCTTAATTTTTGATTGTTGTATTTTAATTATAAACAGGTAAATCAAGACGTTTTTATTTATTTACGTAAATTAATATAAGAAAAAAATCCAATTAGTCGATATCCACAACGAAAACAATTTAAAATTAAAAAACACATTCATTTATTTCCTATATTGTGAAGAGATTAAATTTCGAGACTATAAATTCTTGTCCTCAAGAATTAATAATATTCGTTTCCATTCGTATAAAATAAATATTTAAATTTCGGCATCAATCACTTTTGATTTCTGAACATCAAATAGTCAGGATTACCAATCATCGAAATCAATTTTAAAAAGACATTTTTTTACAGAAACGTGAAATTTTTAATTAACATTTACTGTATACGAACTAAGTCCCAGTATAACCTATTATGACGATTTGAGTCCCGGATATTTTTATGGTATATACTAATTAAGTCCAATGAAATGTCATGTATAATACCAATGGAGTTGCATTGTGTTGACCCAATTATTGCATTTTTCTAAACCATGATTGTCCAAATAGAATCGATAACTCCTATGCCGTGTTTATGGCCAAACTTTATTTACGGTAACATGAATTGCAACATTGAATTGTTATACGCTGAACATAATTACGCCGAGTTATTTTTGTACGAAATATTACAAATTGTTATTCACATACATTTCGACAATGGCGGTTTTAGTGAAAAAAAAATTTCTCAATGGATCCCCGTCGAGTTCGTTAAACATCTAAACAAAAGTTCTATTTCAACATTCTCTTCAATGTGATGCGGTAGTGTTTGGCTTTTCCGCAGGCTGATGACCGCAAAACACAGCGCATACTTCGCCAATGAGATGCTGAAGATCTGCGGCCGGACCGTGGAGTCAGGCCGACATCTGCTGGAGTTCTGGTTCAGGACGTTTTGTACTTTCGTGCTGGCATACATAATATACCATAGGCTCCAGGTATACACAGACATGCCGTTGATGGAGGTCGTAATGACTTGCATTCAGTTCATGTGCTTTGTGCTGACGATGTTGACGATGGAATCGCTTTACACTTGCGCGTGCAACGTGCTCGTAGATGAGTTTGCGAAGCTGAACAAACAAACACGAGCCGCTTCCGGGACCGACTTGGAAACGCTATTGGCCATTTCCGGAACTCATTGCCAGCTCACGCACCTGACGCGGCTCTTCAACAACGAGTACAGCGTGCCAATAGTGCTGACCACCGTCAACCTGTTGCTGATGCAGTTACTAAGCATGAACAACTTCGTGGCATTGATCATTGAGAACGAGTCGTTCGAACCGTCCTACGTATACCTCGAGCAAATGGTAGACTGCTTCACGTGGACATGGCAATGCTTCCGTATGTGGTGGATCTGTCATAGTGTTGACTGTTTGACCGAGCAGGTGAGAAGCGTAACTCGATCTTCGTCACCACACTAAATGACGTGTTCACCGTCGAACCCGTCCGTGGTAACTTTGTGAATCCTACGCTTAAATAGTGCATTATATTTAAGAAACGAGTGGCTGGTTTTTTGAATTTTTATAAGCCATCATTGTCCATAGTGCTTCATTTTTCTTCCAATTATAGACATAATTCCAATGCATATACAATAAGTTCGTTCTTTTTTTATACTACAATATGTATACTAGAAATACTATAAATTTATGACTAAACCTTTCAGCTTGTTTCTGTATAATATAATAGAGAGTGTTGAATATATTTTACTATGGAGCCGGACATTTAGGCGTAGCCATTTTGGCGGAGCTGTTTCGGTGTAGGTCGTTTCGGCATTAAGTCATTTCGGCGTAGTCACTTTAGACTTTTTTATAAAAGTGATTTTAATTGTGTTTAAATAATATGTTTTCTGTCAGATATATTTATGATTAATAAATAATAAATAATATTTAATAAATAACTTCAAATTTATAAAGCTTCAAAATGACCCTACGCTGAAAGGGCACTACGCCGAAATGGCCACGCCGAAATATCCTAGACCGATTTTACTATAAATTAGAAGGTACCTTGAAGATGGCCGTCAATTTAATATAATTTCTTTATCAACACAGTATAACAAATTTTGATTAGATTCTCCATAGCCATAATCTGATCGGAAGAATGACTTTAAGAATCCTGGCGCTGTACCTCGAGGTCAGTGGCAGTTCATTCCAAAGATGGGCCTGTGTGCAGAAGTTAAATAAAAGGTTCCATTAACCTTCACCTTTTAATTCTATATAAAATAAAATATAGGTACATGATTTCAAGTATAAAGTTAGTATTTTTATTCTTAAATAATGTAATCTTATACAAATTCGTAGGTTTATTCAATTTTTATTTAAATTTAAATTACATACAAAATAAAATTGAATTACATAAAAATGACTAATTATTATAATAATAGTTCAATCAATTTTCGTATGCGTGCTTTTCACCTGCAAAATTATTAACAACTTTTTTTTTTAATTTCACTGATGTGCTCAATTATTATCAATAAATATAGTTCCAAGTCCACTGAGTAACATCTTCAAACATTAAGCTCCGTAAATAATTTTTTATTTACTTTTATTTCAAAAATGAATGTTCCGCTGTAGCAACTGTAACAGGATGTGTCAAAAATAGCATGCTGTACAAATTTTAGAAAATTTTGCTTTTTATGAGGGTTTCTCTACAACAAATTATTCAGTAATTGCTTTTACCGATGTTTGTTTTTATTTTTTATTTATTTATAATAATAGTAACAGGCGTTAGCCCAAATAACAAATAATGCTTAGTATTTAAAATATAATAGTGTTAATAGATTTCTAAGAAAAGAAATAATAAAATAACAATAATATTTTTGTTTTGTAATTTCTTTTTTAAAAAAAAATTTGAACGATACAACAGCATTAGATAAATCAGAATCATAAATTCTAGCAATTTATTTGCAAGTTATGTATTTTTTCATATGTAAAATTAATCAACGAATTCAGTTGAATTATATAAAATATTTCATTTATACTGGCAAAATGTTTTTTCATTTGTATTATTGCTCTATCAAATGTTAAATAAAAAATATTGATTTTAAAACGTTCTTCTGCTGAATTAAAGCAGTAATTTTGAAGAATTTCATCATGTAATCGTTTTATTCTTCTTTTTTCTTTTTTTTTTTATGTATCACTTTTTTAATTGTTGAGTTACGCCCAATATTTTTGCGGTATATACTGCTATTTTAAAAAAATAACTGTATTTTGACCAGTATTCTTTGAGATTAATAATACAGATTTTAGTAAAAAAACTACTTTGCTCAGTTCTTGTTTAGGAAACTGAAGAACTTTTGATATAACATTTACAGTTTCCAGAATTTTACCAATGAAAATTACACTAAATATAAATAGGAAACCTTCCATATGTATTTTTAAATAATTTGCATTGAATATTTCGTCTTTTTTTTTTGCATCTAAGAATTATTTGCGTTAAACCTTTTAAAATATCAACATAACGATGCCAAACAGCTAATAAAGAAATATATTTAGATGACCAACGAGTTGTACATAATCGTTTAATTTTTTTGAAATATCTGATGACTCTGAAGATAAAAGTAATTGCCAACGTTTAATACTATTCAAAAAAAGAACCGGATGGGCCTCGCTCTGCAGTTGAGTTGGGGGTGGAGTGCACCTCGATTATAGGATAGGTCATTATTACAATGGATTTGTTAAATTTGAATGCAATGATTGATATCATTGTATACGAATAACGATTCTGAACGGAGTTAATATGTTTATCTAGGATATAATACATTGTTATTTATAAATATTGTAAAAAGTATATTTTATTTTGAAACGATAAATATATTTTTCAATAGGGATGGGTAAGCAGTTGCATACAGTGACATAGTTTGTCAGTCTAGAATATTATACATTATATTATATTTTACTATATATTATTTTTATTATTATATTTTTGTAATTTTATGTCAATATTCGCTGTTCAAACGCTTATAAAAAAAAAATTGTAACTATGAATTTTAATAATTTTTGAATGACAATAAGAACTACTTCTGTGGAATCTTCTATTAATCATTGCATTCATATTTAACAAATCCATTGTAATAATGACCTATCCTATAAACGAGGTGCACTCCACCCCCAACTGTACAGGAGAGAAAGGCCCATCCGGTTCTTTTTTAATAATCATGCTGTTAAATAATCAAGCTTCAGTTCCATAAAGACTAAATTGAAAATATAATTTATATCACAACATAACAATAAATGACTACTACAAGTTACGGATTATGAAATCTCTAAAACGAAAGATCATATTAAATGATAATTTTATATAGTTATACCATTCATATAAAAATATAAATAAGTATATAATTCTATACTACCCAATTTTTTTCTATAAAATACTATTAAATAGTACAGTATTAAATGTATTATGATACTGTTAAATCAAGATTCTTACGAAAGAGTTTTTTTAAAAATTCATGACAGGTGCATTTGGCAACTTTGCTATCCAGGACGATTATGATCGCATGTGATTTTTATTTGTAAGAAACACCCTGGAAAATGAGAATTACAATAATAGAAAGGTTGGATTAGGTATAAAACCAAATAAAGAAACAAAATGAACGAAAAACATATTAAATAAATTCAGTACATTATTGTATAATGAACCCTTCAATGATATAATATGATTGTAATCACAAATATTCATTTAATATACGGGTATTTAATTTCACTGTACACTGCTTAATGCGTATGTCTACATACAATATCATTTTCCTATACGTCTGTCCAAGAAATCTACTGATTAAAGCATTGTGCCCTGGAGACACACAATCTAGTCTTGGTCTTACAAAATAAATACTGCATAGTATGATAGTTAAGTATAATTATTATTATAGTAGAAAAACATATACACAATATTGAAATATTACAATGGTCTATAAAAGTTGAAAACATTAAATTGTGTAAAATATCAACGAATAACATTATATTTGCAACTGCTAAACTACAATTTGTTATTATAAATTTTGTGTTTTATAGATTGATTTAACAGCAAAAATAATGCTAGAGAAAGATATTAGTTCATTTCCAGAAAATACAAGACGATTGGTAATAATACAACTTTTTTAAATTCAGCCATTTTTTTTGATTTAATAATTTATCAAAAATGTCGATTCTTGTTGAATGTAAATAAAAAATATATATCTGCTTCTATTTTATACGGATATAGGTAAAACATTATCCGTTGAAAATCAAGTTGATATTCATATATATGTGGATAACTACAACAGTGTTTCTTAAACTTTTAAGATCACTTAACACTTAACAATGATATTTTTTTATGTAGAAATCCTATTCGAGTAAATTGGAATTCCCTTATTTTTCTGTACGAAAATCGTAAGACATGGATTAATTTTTTATAGACAAAATTTGTTTCTCTACCATTCTTATATTATAGAAATACAAAACAATTTTAAATTTGTATAATCATTTATTGTACACTTTATACTGACATTGACTATAATCTAAAATTTAAATTTACTAATATATTATCAATGTGCAATTCTAACTCGACTAGATCCCACTAATCACTACTGGAGAATCCAGGCGTTCCGCAATAATAGTTTAAGAAACACTGATCTATGTTATTTGTATATAATACATATATTTATTATTTATTATTCATTACATTTTTATAATACTTTACCAATATTCAGGTAATAGTTCTACATATATAATAAAGTTATTTCTACATTTTAAACTTTTATTAAGATCAATTAAAAACTAATCTCCCTACTAATGTGTGATAATACATGACAAAGTAATATAATTTTTGTAGGCACTTGATTTTTTAGACCAATTGCTTCATCGCCACGTAAGAATTACAGCATGGGGATTCTATGACGTTAACAAGGAACTACTGTTTATAGTAAATTCATGGATTTACATTTTTACTTTCTCATTGGTCAAAATGTATTAACGTGTGTTTCAGATGTTAGGATATCAAATCGGTTTGTGCTTGATTTGTACTCAATTTACCACCTCAGGAGTACAACTAATTAACAGATTAACAACATGGAAAAATTACACAAGCGCTGAAGTATCCTGATCAAAAATAATCTTTACAACCTCTTAGTATTTAATTTTTAAAAATTACACAATATTACTGTGAATCGTAAAATAAATTATTAAACCGTTTAGGTAATGTTTATAAATAAACGAGTATTAGTAGAAAATAAAAATACTATATCACAATTAATGAATATAAGTTTAACGTAAGAAATTACCAATATATAAGATTATTTATCTTTGATTTATCTTGTGGCACAAAATTAAAAATGTTTATCGAAGAGTTCTGTCGCGAAGACGACATACGTCCGAATGCGTGGAGACAACTCATCTATATTGATTTATAAAGGAAAAATAATCAGTTAACGATTGTACCCAGATATAATAATTATTTAAACTCATAGTAAATATTTACTACAGTAATGAAAAACAAATAAAAAATAATTTCCTTGCGCGAGTGTCTAATATTTAATGCACTTATCATATATAAACATACAGCAAAATTTTTGGGCGTAATGCGTTTGGCTGAATTTTTAAAAATTGTTATGTGTTTGGGCAATTTAGCATAATGCGTTTAAACGAGTGATTTTAAAACATTGTTATGTATAATAACAATTCTTACTTCATGGTTTCAATATATATTATAGTCTCTATTATGCACTTATAACAACCATTCTATTTTTTAAAGTAAGCTTCAACACAATTCCTTTATTTAATACCAATATTAATTGATCGGTATACAAATTAATTATACACTATAGTTATTCCAAATAAGACAGTTTACAATTATACCGTTTAATGTTATTAGTTTTGAATTAAAATTATATTGTCACTTTGTTTTTTTTTGCTAAAATATCACTTCATAATACATATCCATTAGAATAATAAATTCTTTTATTGTTAGGTGCCTAAAATCATCAAAACAATTTTTTATCAATTGTTTACTAATCTTTAAAACTAAATCTATATAATTCCTCCGATTTACAAAAGTTCTTACAACTACTGTAGTCAGCAGCCCAGATGCGTTAAATGCGGCGAAAATCGCTCAAATAAAATGTGCACCAAAGATAGTAGCCTCCTGGCTAAATGTGCACTATGCTCTGGTGCACACATAATATCATACAAAGGTTGTATAATTTACAAAAAACTGACAAAATCTACAAACTAACCAAAAAAGACAGAAATTCCTAAACAACAAGACACCTCACGTTGTCATGCATCGCATGCATCCCCGTCCGGCCCATCATATGCCAGTGTAACCAATATCCAGTACTACAAATTCAAATTCAAATTCAACGTCAAACATCTTGAACGAACTCAAAATATTATTAAATCCATTAGTTTCTCTGATAACTGTAATTTTAAGCAAACTAACAACAATATTCCCATAGCAGTCATTATTTCCAATATTAAATCTTTTATCAACAAACATCATTAAAATTATCTACAATCCCCATTCCATATTCTATTGTATAAACCGTAATCTAAACTTCTAAACTGTAATTTACAAACTTGTTATAGCATGCAATATGCTGAAACATTTAATTATAATAAATTAAAAAAAAAAAATCATGGTTATCAGGAAAAAAAAAATAAAAATCATATTCTATTACTTTTCAAATAATTTTAGGGTTTTAGATTTATATTCTACATTAATAGCAGCAGCAGCAACAACAACATAGGCGATTACTATAAAATAATAATATATTTTACACAGACTTTTTATAGATTTTTACAAGTGATGTATAAAAATGTAATACAGTATTTTAATAAAATTCTACATGATAACAGATAAATAATAATAATAATATTAACAGAAATAATAATAATAATAAACATAGTTGAGATGATTTAATTTATTTTATATGTAGAAAAACGGTCTCTTGCTATGATAATACAGCTTAATATTAATGGTACATGATAAAAAAAAAAAAATTATAATAATAATAATGAAAACAGAAAAATAATAATTACAGGTGTAGTCGAGGCATATTTTAATTTATTTTACAATGACTGTGTGCCAGAGTGTACACGCAATCTTTTAAAACAGGAATGGCCAACCCGCAGCCCACCTTGGAAAGTTTTGCGGCCCGCGAGATTTATCAATTATACTTAAGGGGTATACTGTGTTAGGTGATATTTTCTCGTTGTCACAATTTACCCAACCGTACACGTTTACCGACGTGCCGGGGTTACAGCGCTCAAACGTTTTTATTTCCGATAGGGGGTAGGGACGAATAACGCGAAGAAGTAGTATACTCTTCGCTCGAATAATTAGGTCCGACTCGTTCGCAATGCGCGGTGTTCTGCACGTGTTTCGCCAGAATCGCTCACTTGAAACATTCGCGATCGATGTTTTGCGGGTTTATAACAGCCTTCCGCGCTGCCACGGAAGCCGGCAGCGGAACGTAAGACTAGCCGCTGAACGGAGTGTACTTGTACAAGCCCAACAACAACCCGTCTATACACGCTAGTGCGTATCCGCTGCCCTTGTCGCGGTAAACATCCTCGGCGAGAAGCTTCGAAAAGTCTTCTCCCAACATCTCCTCGATGTCCCCGTGATCGTACAACTCCCGGGCACACGTCTTAAGAGACCTGTTCACGAGCGACTGATCGAGTTTGGGGATAACGTAATTGACCTCAAGTTTAAAGTGGTATTTTATCGGATGAACAAGCACATTTTCTCGTAATCTCACTACCAGCTCGGCCTTAATCGATCGCAGAAAAACACCATAACTGCTACGATTGTTGACATTTTTCCTGTAATACCATACTACGGATCGATTAAAGTACGAGTCGATCTCGACGAAAGCGCTCATGTTCACCGACATTTTTTATACGTTTAACGCTAACCACTGAATTATCATTAAAACGCTTATGCGGTGCATGTGCGAGGATAACAGCGGCGGTGGCGGCGACGGCATTGGCGGGGTCGACGGACGTGGTGGCGACGGGTGCTGCGAGCAAAATATACGTTGGGGAAGCGGGGATTGGTGGTAGTGGTGGTGGTGATGATAGTGCAGCTGTCAGCTCTATTTTCAGAATTTTATAATTAATATTATATAATTTAAGTAGAGAAATATAAATTACCATCTCCCATCATTGCACCGGCTATACGTATGCCGCGGTTTTAATCTCAAAAAGACTTTAACAGCAGCCTCGATTTAATGTCTAACATTCATATATGCTGTTGTTGTTCGTTATAAAATATATATCTATATTATTTGAAATAGAGATAAAAGATTAATCTGAAAAGACTACAGTGTTGGCGACGGTAGTTTAAAGACTAACACATTGGGTGTTACTTATTATATAAAACATGATTATCACAGCATTCATCAAAATTTACGAGGCCATGGAGATCAGATGATGGTATGTATATCTCGTGCGTATACTGCAGTGTTAATCTATAAAATACTTTGGCAGCAGCCTAGAGCTAATGTCTAACATGCACATCCGAGCCGAGCCGAGCCGGGCCGAGACTCCCCGGGCTAGGCGGCGGACGGAAAAATCTGTCAGTGAGGTGGTGATGATGGCGGTTGAGGTGGCGGACGGGGAAGTCTCGTGGTGAGTTGGTCACGGCTGAACAGATTAAAAGCGCTTGATCTCGCCAACCATGTCCCATAATCGATCAATAAATCATTTAAGATTATAGGTTAAGCACCGAATTGTCACTAATTGGTCAACTAACCCATTAAGGGTCAGAGGTTAAGTAGTTAATTGACACTATTGCGAAAAATAATCAGTTATAACGGTTGTACCCAGATATATTAATTATGTAAACCCATATATATTGTGTTGTGCGCCACTGTTTTGGCAACACAACGTGGACGCAACCAAATTTTTATTATTTTTATTAGTAGTACTGATCGTCACTTATTGACATTGTACTTTTATAAAGTAATTTGTGACGTGCGTATTCGGTACTTCGCACCATCGTCGTAGCCGTTGTTCCCATCATCAATCCATAGTTCGCTGGTTCCAAGTCAGCTGCTCGTGTTTTTGGATAAGTTTTTTTTTTGTTTATATTTATGTATTTTAAGCTTATATATATATATACTTATATATTATTATCTCTTTTCCATATATATATATATATATATATATATATATATATGTACATGTGTTTTTTTCTTTAGTATTAAGCTATTAACCCTATTAGTAAGGTATTAAGTCTTTTGTTTTTGTTCAATAACATAAGATTTTTGGCAATATAAAATTTTTCTTTATACAGTCCACTATTTTAGCATGTATGCCTTTATTTTATATACATAGCAGAGTTATTTCCATACATATCCGGCGATATTACATGTGAGTCTATCCCCGGCAAATTAAACGAGTTTGTTAATTACAAAGTCGGGTATTCGCTTATACACATACTACTTTTTAAAGTAAGCTCCAACACAATTCCTTTGTTTAATAACAAAATTGATTGATCAATAAAAAAATTAATTATACATTGTAGTTATCACAAATAAGATATTTGACAAGTATACAGTTTAATGTTATAAGTTTTGAATCAAAATTATATTGACACTCTGTTTTTTTACATTTGTTAAAATATCACTTCATAATACATATCCATTATAATTATGTATTCTTTTATTGTTAAGTGCCTATAATCATCGAACAATTGTTTATCAATTGTTTACTATTCTTTACAAACAAAATCTATAATACATCCAATATACAAAAGTTCTTTTAATTTTTTAAATCAGTAGTCCAAAAATGATTCCAATCGTGTGTATTTTTTCGTTCTTATTCGGAAATTGGTCGTTAAAATAGACCAAGCAAAATGGACGCTATGAATTTAACCATTATTTTCTTATTACAACATCTCTCATGTTTATTAATTGTTTCTATGTATTTTATATGAAATCGGTAGAGGTCAAGTACAATGTATCTCACAAACCTAATCCACAACAAATAATCGTTTTTGTAGTACATTTTGAATGTTGTGTTTTAATTATATACAGGTAAAACAAGAGGTATTTTATAATATAAATATATAATAACGTAACGGTATACTATAGTATGAATACTTTTTGTATAATAAAGGATTCACAACACTTGGTGGCTTTTGTAAACGAATAAGTAAAGGAGGCCACTAGAAAATATTACTATATTTTTAGTTTTGTCCTCAATCAATATAAATAATTCGTCTTTGTTTGTCTTCGAGTTAAAAACAAATAGAGCTGCATGTAATTCTATTGATGATATTGGTAATTTAGGCTTTATCAGTGTTCTATCATGATGTATATTTTTTCGAATTAATTTTAATGTATCTAGTATTTAATGTATCTGTGCCATTCTCTCTGAGATCTCTATGAATTATTACTGAAGGTCTCTCAATTTGATCATCTTATGGTTTGCGTTTTAGATTCTTGCTAATTTTTTGTCGATTTATTAAAGATTCACTCTATTTTTTATGGTGATGATTTATAGATTTCTCAACTATAGTATAAAATGTTACTCAATAATCCGAAGATTCATAAAAATTACATGAACGATTCGTAAATATAGATATATCTATCTGGAGCGGATTTTGACACACACTACGGTTGTGCGACATAATTTCCGCTGTGTCTGGACTCCAATTAAATTACCTTCGGACTCAATTCGTATAATATTAGTTTCCTAACACACACCGAACTCAATTATTACAGTCCCGTTTGTACACGGTACTCAGTTATATATTATTTTTTTTCCCCCGTTCAGGTAACAGGACTCAATTTAATATACTGCATAAAAACATTATCGTTTCGCAAGTTAATTTTATTTCATTTTAAATAACGTTTTAAAACAAAATATGAACTGAGAGATTTCTGTATCGCTTGAACTACAGGAAAAATATATAACATTATTTATATTTTGATGTATTCTTATGTGCGGCAAAATTATATTTCTTAAACAACAATCTGCACTTGTCATGAATTATAGTATGTAACTTTAGTCCATACCACTCACGTAGATGCTATTTATTATTTATTGTCCCACAAATTATTATTATTATTAACATTTTAACTGTTATACGTTGAACATAACTATGCCGCGATACTTTTGTACGAAATACTATACATTGTTATGCGCAAACGTTTCAAACGATGATGGTTTTATTGAAGAAAAAAAATGTCACCACGGATAACCGTCGGGGTCGGTTAACATCTAAACAGAAGGTTCCGCAGGTTGACGACCGCGAAACACAGCGCATACTTCGCCAACGAGATGCTGAAGATCTGCGGCCGGACCGTGGAGTCGGGCCGACATCTGCTGGAGTTCTGGTTCAGGACGTGTTGTACTTGCGTGTTGGTATACCTGATGTACTACAGGTTCCGGGAATACTCGGACATGCCGTTGGTGGAGGTCGTAATGATACGGTGCATTTCGTACGCGTGTACCACGATGACGATGTCGACAATGGAATCGCAGTACACGTCCGCGTGCAACGTGCTCGCCAACGAGTTCGTGACGTTGAACAATCAAACGCGGACCGCTGCCGGCACTGACGCGGATAAGCTGATCGCCGTGTCCAGGACCCATTGCCAGCTCACGCGCTTGACGCGACTGTTCAACGACGAGTACCGTCTGCCCATTTTTCTGACCACCATCAACCTGTTGCTGTCGCTGTTATTCTGCATGAACAACTTCGTGGCTATGATCATCGAGGACGAGTCGTTCAATCCGTCCTACGTCTACTTCGAGCATATATTCTGCTCTTACATGTGGACTTGGCTATGGTTTCGGTTCTGGTGGATCTGCCATAGGGTTGACTGTTTGACCGAGCAGGTGAGTAGCGTAATGTGATCCTCGTCCCCAAGGGAAACGACGTGTACACCGTCGAACCCGTCCGGGGTAACAGTGCGAATTCTGCGCTTAAATGGTAAATTAGATTTCAAAAATCAATTTTTAAAATTTTTTCTAATTTTTATAAACTATCATTATCAACAGGGCCTCATTCTTCGTTCAATCGTAGACATAATTCCCATCCACATACAATAAGTTAGTATTTTTTTATAATACAATATTTATACTAGAAATACTAAAAATATTTGGCTAAACAACCTTTTTCGGGTCAGCTGGTTTCTGTATAATATAGTATAGAGTGATGAACATATTTTACTATGAATATAAAGGTACCATGAATATGGTCTATATTTGATTGTATATAATAACTCTTTGACCACAGAATGATAAATTTTGATTGAATTCTCCATAGCCAGGTCATGAGGCTGTATCTTGAGCTCAAAGCCATATTCCAAACAATTTACAATTTAAGATGCCCTAATGTTCTTGAAGCCATGGAGTACATAAAATAATTTTCTTCCAGACATTAATAATATCATATGGTAATGGCTTAGTCTTTTAATAATCAAGTCTCTGTTCTGTAAAGACAAAATTAAAAAAATACATATATCACATTATACGACATCACAATAAACGACTACTAAAAGTTAGCATATTATGAAACTTCTAAACCAAAATATTATATTAAATGACTTTTTTTTATACATAACATTTTTGTGGAAATAAAAAAAAGTATTTTATTTTATAAAGCCCAATGTTTATTTATGAACTATTATTAAGTAGAACAATATTAAATGCATTATGATACTATTTACTCAAGAAATTTATGAAAGACTTTTTATAAATTCAAAATAATTTATAATATACTCGAGTCAAATAACTCTCAAAGTATTCGCAAATCTTTATATTTAATTAAAAAAAAGAACCGGATGGGCCTCGCTCTGCTGTACAGTTAGGGGTGGAGTGCACCTCGCTTATAGGATAGGTCATTATTATAATGGATTTGTTAAATTTGAATGCAATGATAGATATCATTGTATACGAATAACGATTCTGAACGGAGTTCATATGTTAGTCTAGAATATAATACAATGTTATTTATAAATATTATATAAGTATATTTTATTTTTAAACGAAAAATTTAGAAAAACCGAAAATTTAAATTGTCTATAAATAAGTCAAAAATACTTTGAAATTTTAACCATGTATAGAAAACGTCAATATAAAGATTTAATGATAATTTCAAGTTGTTGCGGTTTTTCGTTTTTGAGTTAGGGCATTTTAAAAAAACCGATATCATTTGTCAGTCTAGAACATTCTACATTATATTATATTTTACATGTAATTTTATGTCAATATTCGATGTTCAAACGCTTATAAAAAAAAGTTGTGCCTATGGATTTTAATAATTTTTGAATGACATTAAGAACTACTTCTGTGGAATCTTCGATTAAATTTTCGAGTATTTTGTAGAAGCCAAATTTTTTTTATCACCGATTATAAAAATAAAATGTAAAAAAATCGAATATTTTAAATGACTATAAGTGGCTTAAAAATCAATATAATATTTTGAAAAAAATATTGCATAAAAGAAATACCAATCTTAACAGCTGGTAGAAATTTCAAAAATCTGCGACTTATACTTTTTGAATTATAACAAATATTTAAAATCGTTTGAGAATAAATCGCTATTTTATGCAATTTCGTAAATATTTAAATTTCAAACAGTCGTACAATTTTTTCCTCTTAGTCTGGTAGAAATTTTTTTAAAGATTTTTGAAGAGTAGCTCATAGATAACCTAGTGTTAAAATTTTGAACCTTAAGTATGAACAAAAAAAATTTTATGAATTTTTATCTACAAAATAACATGCAAATTATCGTGATTTTTACACATTTTATACAAATTTGAGAATTAAGGGCTTATAAAAAAAAATTGAGTTAACCGATCACCGATATTTTTTAGTTACGATAAGTTTAACTTATTATAAACCTAGTATAAAATTTTCAAGAGTTTTCGCTCAATCAATTAAATTTTATAGATGTTTAAAAACAAAAATTTAACAAAAATCGAAAATATAAATTGTCTATAAATAAGTCAAAATATGTCAAAATACTTTGAAATCTTAACCATGTATAGAGAACGTCAATATAAAGATTTGGTGAAAATTTCAAGTTGTTGCGGTTTTTCATTTTTGAGTTAGAGCATTTTAAAAAAAACCGATATCTTTGTCAGTCTAGAATATTATACAGTATATTATATTTTACATGTAATTTTTTGTCAATATTCGCTGTTCAAACGCTTATAAAAAAAAATTGTGCCTATGGATTTTAATAATTTTTGAATGACTTTAAGAACTACTTCTGTGGAATCTTCTATTAAATTTTCAAGTATTTTGTACGAGCCAAATTTTTTTTATCACCGATTATAAAAAAAAAATGTAAAAAAATCGAATATTTTAAATGCCTATAAGTGGCTTAAAAATCAATATAATATTTTGAAAAAAATATGACATAAAGGAAATACCAATCTTAACAGCTGGTAGAAATTTCAAAAATCTGCGACTTATACTTTTTGAATTATAAAAAATATTTAAAATCGTTTGAGAATAAATCGCTATTTTATGCAATTTCGTAAATATTTAAATTTCAAACAGTCATAAAATTTTTTCCTCTAATTCCGGTAAAAATTTTTTTAAAGATTTTTGAAGAGTAGCTTATACATAACCTCGTGTTAAAATTTTGAACCTTAAGTATGAACAGAAAAAATTTTATGAATTTTTAACTACAAAAAAACTTGCAAATTATCGTGATTTTTACATATTTCGTATAAATTGTAACTTTGTGCACTTATAAAAAAAAATTGTGACTTACGATTTTAGATTTTTTTATATCAGTTAAGGAACAACTTATAAGAAACCTTGTATTAAATTTTCAAGATTTTCTAGGCAGCCAAAAAAATTTTATCGTTATTTAAAAAAAAAATACTTAAAAATATTGAAAATTTCAATTGTCTATAAATAGCTTAATAAAAGTCAAAATACTTTGAAAATTTAATGGTGTATAGAGAACGCTTATCTAAACATTTGGTGAAAATTTCAAGTATTTACATCGATTAGTTTTTGAGTTATAGCAAAATAAAAAATTTGATTATGTCAAAAACTGGTTTTGCGTAAAAACTCCCGTTTTTCCCAAATTTTTTTATGGTTTTTCCCGTCGCATTTAAAAAATATTGGAAATTTTTGACTTTTGACCCCCCAAAGTACCAAATAGATTCACTTTCCTTTCAGAAAAGTTGCTACATAAGGCAATCGAAGCATTTTTACTGCCCCAAAACGTGTCGACAGACACAAAAAAAAAAAAAAAAAAAAAAAAAAACACACATCATTGTAAAATCAATACATTCTTCACTCCGTTCAGAATCTAAAAAATAAAAAAGATACATAGCTAATTTAAACAAGAGAAATATAATTATGTATATTTCAAATAAATCTACTTAACCAAAATGTTTATTCCACTAATTTGTATAAAAGTTGTTATTGGTAACTTTAAACATTCCTTATATTTTATGAAAAATAACATTATTAATGAATTTAATATGTTTTTAATTTATTATTAGTATATAGTACTCACTATATGTTTTACAAGTTTTTCTAGACATACTTCTTGCTATCTTTGTTTTATTGTTTTTTAGATAACCACTGAACTCTAGAAAAAAATTCATAATTGGGGCCTTTGATATCCAGGCCAACTCTGACCGCATGTGATTTTCTTTTCTACGAAAATAGTCAGTAATATGAGAGATATAACAGTAAAATGACTCAATTAACCATAAATTCAAATAAAGAAAAAATAATTAATGAATAAAATATAATACAAATTCGAAACATTATTGCATCACATAAATATTTGATAATAAATTATTAAGATTCAAAAATAGATACCAGTGGCGCAATCAGGATTTACATTTAAAGGAATAATACATTTGAAAAAACTATAAATTCAAAAGGTGTTTGGTAGGAATAACCGGATAATCTTAAGTTAATTACACACCTTAGGGTGAGAGGATCTTACTTTCACATTAGTATTTGTCTAAAACTGTACATTAAGTTTATTTTACACATTTTTTCAACAAAAAATACCTTATATAATTAGTGAATATGCAACATACTCGTATTTTAATCACATATCAACTTACAAGTAAAGTTGAAATTATTAATAATTCTGGTAGTCTTAAAATATGTCTGAAGTAGTGCTCTTGATACCCGGGTATCCGGGTACTATCCGGGTACCCGGGTAAGCGGGTCTTACAGGTATTACCCGATTTAAAAAATTTCGGGTACCCGTTATGGATGGGGTACCCGTTATGATTTGTATACTCATTACTAGAGCTGGGATTTGTATGTAAATACATATTTTTTTTAAAACATAATAAATTAATTAACTATTGTAAATGATAAATTCGTTTCACATATTTACAATAAATTAAGAAATATTTAATTTTACATATTTTTATATACGTCGTAAATTTTGACAACAATTCCAATATGTATTTATAATTCGATAATAGTAAAAGTGTATACAAGAATATGAAAGTATTAATAACTAGACTTTATCTTATCTGTTTTTGTTTGATAACCATAGCTTAATGATCTTAGGTATGTTAAGGTATGTATATCTTAGATTATATTTATATAGATAATTTTTATATTTTCTTAGATATTTTTTATTCAAATAATTGTGTAATTTATAATTTAATACTGATTACCTCTTAGGAGTTAAGACTTAGCTAAACCATTCACGTATATCAAAAACCATCAGGTATCCGAAAATTTTGGGTAATGGGTACCTACTACCCGAAAACATTGACTACCCACAAAATCGGGTATTACCCGGATAAACGGGTACCCGGGACCCGGGTTTCTGGGTATCCGGGTATAACCTACATTAAATCAAGAACACTAATCTGTAGGTAAACTAAAAGACCATTAGAAATAAAAAAGAATTAACTGATCTAACCAATAAATAAGAAATTTATATTGTTGGCTAAAAAATTAGGTCCAGATTTTATTTTTGGAAAAAGACATAAACACAATATTGAAACATTACAATGGTCTAAAAATGTTGAAAACATTAAAATGTGCAAAATCTGAGTTAATATTATTATATTTACAACTGCCAAATTATAATTAGTAATCATAAAATTGTTTTTTATAGATTGACTTAACAGCAAAAATAATGCTAGAAAAAGATATAAGTTCATTTCCAGGAAATACACGACAATTGGTAATAATAAAATTAATTATTATTTTTTGTTTTAATTTAGAATTATTCTAATCTATAGTGACTATTTCTAATTATTATTAATAATTGATTAAAAATATCAATTTATGATGATTGTCAATATAAAATAGATACTTCTACTTTATTCGAACATAGGTAAAACATTACCCATTAAAAATCAAGTTGATATACATATATTTACTCGTATATGTGGGTAACTACAACAGTGTTTCTTAAACTTTTAAGATCACAAAACACTGTAGTCAACCGTAGTTCTCTACTATTCTTATAATATAGAGGTACTAATCAATTTTCAATTTATATTATTATTTATTGTACACTTTATACTATCATTGACTATTATCTAAACTTTAAATTTGCTAATATTTTATCAATATTAAAACCTTACACTACTAGATCCCACTAGCTACAACTCAAATTTAGTAAAAAATTTACAAATATTGTTTTTGAACTTTTTGATAAAAGAAAAAAATAATATTTCACGAAATCTTATAATAAACTCCGGAAAACCCTGGCGTTACGCAAAAATAGTTTAAGAAACACTGATCTATGTTATTTGTTTAAATATAATACTGTACCAATATTCAAGTAAAAGTTCAACATATAAAATAAAGTTATTTCAACAATTTATACTTTTATTCACTTTTATATTTTATATCAATTCAACACTAATGAATGATAAAACATGACAAAGTAACACAAATTCGTCAATGGTTTGTAGGCACTTGATTTTTTAGACCAATTGCTTCATCGCCACGTAAGAATTACAGCATGGGGATTCTATGACATTAACAAAGAACTACTATTTATGGTAAATACCTTTTTTTTTTCTTTTTTTTTTGGAACCGGGGACTGGGCGGGAACTGTTTGCACATTACTGCCGCCCGGTGCCCATCGTTTATTGTGAAGCATATACAAGATACACATGGAAAACACAATATTAAACACTTTGTTATCAGTGTTGGGAAATATCTAGATAAATGTATCTAGATAATTATCTAGATAAAAATTATTTATATTTTATCTTATCTAGATAAATTTATACTCAGTTATCTTTATCTTCATCTAGATAAAAATCTTGTTATCTATCAGTACCAATCTAGATAATTTATTTAAATAGAATAAAAATAAAATTTGAAAATTTAAAATGTTTCTATATTTTCATTTTTACATTTTTCTGTACATCATATATCTATGACACAGATAATAACTAACAAGATGACAATCTTCTTATGAAGTTTATTTAAAAAAAAAATTATTTTCAATTTCATGTTTATTAATGTTTGAAATGAGTTTAAAAAATGATATTTATTTTAAAATGTTTTTAATTATGAATTTTTTACCTAATATCTGTAGGCTGTAGTATCATGAATATTTTCAAAATCAAACATGAAATTATCTAATATTTATCTAGATAAAAATGTACTTATTTTTATCTTTATCTAGATGAAATTTAGTATAACCATCTTTATCTGTATCTAGATAAGAATTAGTATAGTCATCTTTATCTAGATAAATTATTAGTTATCTATTCCCAACACTGTTTGTTATACATTGAATGAGAGCTTCTAACCCTCACGTTTTGGCAGTCAGCCTACATGTTGGGAGTCTTAACTAAATTGGTAATCTTCTAGCCTCTTGTGCTGCCATGTATCTTGCGCTACCTGGATAGTGTGAGCCTTCATGTTCGATGTCTTTGCAATGAACACATCTTGGATGGCCGTACAATCTCTGGCCTTGTGGTCCATTTGCCTGCATGTCATGCACTGGTCCCTGCGGTCCTTTCCTTTGCATGCTGTTTGGGTGTGCCCGAAGCCGTGGCATCTGAAGCATCTTGTAATAGGTTGCCTGAGTTTAACTTGGCACCGTACTAGTCCCACTATTATCCTTCCAGCTTTGGTGATTTTGATGGCATCTCTTTGACTAATTCTCACGATGGCCATATTGTTACCCCCCCCCCCCCCCATGAAGGGAGTAGTTTAATCGAACCTGGGACAGCTCCTGTTGCCTTGGTGACCGCGTTTCTAACTTCTTCTTCAGATGTGTCAGTCTCCAGATCCTTTATATCTACTATAGCTGAGTATTGTTTGTGTTCTATTTCTGCTTTTTCACCTAATACCTCAGCTATCGCGGATTTTAGCCTTTCTATAGCTTCTGTTTGCTTCGGTCCATTGCCTATTTGCAGAGTGAGGTCGCCTTTTCATGTTTTCCTCATCGTTTTGATGTTTACTTTGAGGGCACTTACATCGATGTTACACTTAAATTTCTTCTCTACCTCTGCGTAGCTAGAGGCTCCGGATGGTTTGATGAGCAGGGTATCGCCCATATTTTTCCTTATGGATGGTCCTTTTCTAATTTCTTCATTCTTATTGATTCCAGTCTTACTTTTTATCGTAGTAATGCTTGTTGTACTAATGGTGTTCTTCATCTTTACTTTCTTCCTCTTCCCTTCAGTAATCTTGACGTGGCGGCACCTGACATGTGTCTGGTCACTCTCGTCGTTAGGGCTGGTCTGTTGTCTAGCATACTGTTCGTCGCTTGCTCTGATTCCCGGTCCTAACTCTTTCTCCGTGCCGACTCCTATGTCGGTTGTTGGCACCGTGCCTCGGACCATAGGCGAATCTACAGGGTGTGCCTGGTGTGCCAGGGTACACCCTGCGACTCGTATGAACTTGTGTAGGGCCCATAATACTCATTTCAGTTACAACAGTATTGAATCTAAACTTTAAACATTAAACAATTTATATTTTAATTTTAATAAATTTTGATGGGTTCAAATATTGTAAATAAATATTAACGTGATAAGCATAGTTGATAAGAGCTCAGAAATATTATCAAGAAAAGATAAAACACTCCTGTTTATTTATAGCACGACTACAGTCGTAATTTATTGCCATTATCATAGTTATTTTATGTAATTTAATTTAACTAGTAATTATCATTTTTATGGTTATTGACAAAATGAAAAATACTTTATTTCGTATTAAGTATTAACATTGTTAACAAACTAGGTAATTAAAATTCATCTTAATATTATTTAATATTATTAATATTGTTATTTCAAATGGGAAACATATTTAAACGTGTGACAACTGAGAGGTATTTTGAACTACAGAGGGCATTTTTGAGGTAAAGGCACACCCTGCTATGAATTCCTAGATTCGCCTATGTCTCGGACAGATGTGGTACTGTTTTCTAGTAGGCTAGAAGACAGTTCGTCGATTCTGTCCGATGACTTGTCAATAAAGGACTTCAATGCATCACTTATTTTCTTAACAAAGCCCGTTAAACGATGCAACTCAATGCACCAACCTTTCATCTCCTTGTGTAGATTTTTTGTAGACGTTGAAAACGTGTACATTTTTTTCACTAGTCCTGTAAGATTTTCAACGCTTGTATCAAGGTTCCCCCAGTATTCAAAAAGACAGTTGGAGAGATCTTCATCAGTTATATCATCTTCAGGTTTTTCCAAACACATACAGTGAAACCTCTATTAATGGACACCTCTCAATAGTGGACCCTTCCCAATAGTGGACACTTCTAAATTCCCCGGCAAAAATGTATGCGCATTATAGGAGTTATAACCTCTTAGTAGTGGACACTCCTAATAGTGGACGTGGACACAATAAACTGGTACCAAATTAAAAATTACCTCTCATAAATGGACACAATAAATGTACATATCGAAAACGTACATATTAAAAACACTATATTTATCTGTTATATATTCGTTCATATTTCATCTTATCTTAATGGTTTCCCTATTCGAAAAACTACAATTTGAACTGTATGTTGTGGGTGTTTTATTAACAAAAAGAATAAAAAGGAAAGAACAAAGTTTATCGAAATGATAATGAATTAGTTTATTACTTTGAATTTGAAACACACTGTTTAAAAACGTACAATAAAATAAAACCAAAAGAAGACAACGGACGGTTGCGCGATGATGGGAAAGAGGGGAGCCAAGGTGTGATTGTGGCAGCCGATACAATGCCGGAATAAGTCCAACTATTGCACCATTGGTCGCCACATAAACCGTTCGACTGGTTCGGGTTATCCGTATACGTGCACTGCGTGAGTCAGCCCAGGGTGGGTCTCACTACAGTGCAAGTAAGGGACTGGTCTCTGAATTTTTTTAATTTTACTTAATCATTAAACATTTTTATAAGCATTTTTATACTACATACATATATTTTTAATACATACATACATATACATATACATACATATTTATATTATAATATATATAATAAATAATAAATTAATATTCCAATGTATATGTTCATATGTATACAGTGTACATATAGCCCATTTCCTATAGTGTCTTCCTATAGTGGACATTTAGTAATTTTTTGAAAATGTCCACTAAGTAAAGGTTTTCTCAATAGTGGACAACTCTCTATAGTGGACAATTTTTAATTCCCCGTGGCTGTCCACTATATAGAGGTTTCACTGTATCTTCATAATCAAATGTTTTTCCGAGTTCCTTGTTTCCTGTATTTTTAGTCGTCATGGACGGGCCCCCCCCCTGAATCCATGGGCCCTTGAGCAGAGGTAGTTTATCCGTTTTCGTTTTATCCATGTTTTAGTTTAGAGTGGCCTTCTCGTTATGGTCAGTGTTGGGAAATATCTAGATAAATGTATCTAGATAAGTTATCTAGATAAATATTATTTATATTTTATCTTATCTAGATAAATTTATGCTCAGTTATCTTTATCTTAATCTAGATAAAAATCTTGTTATCTATGAGTACCAATCTAGATAATTTATTTAAATGGAATAAAAATAAAATTTGAAAATTTAAAATGTTTTTAAATTTTCATTTTTACATTTTTCTGTACATCATATACCTATTACACATATAATAACTGACAATATGACAATCTTCTTATTAAGTTTATTTTAAAAAAAAAATATTTTATATTTTATGTTTATTAATGTTTGAAATGAGTTTAAAAAATGATATTTATTTTAAAATGTTTTTAATTATGAATTTTTTACCTAATATCTGTAGGCTGTAGTATCCTGAATATTTTCAAAATCAAACATGAAATTATCTCATATTTATCTAGATAAAAATGTACTTATTTTTATCTTTATCTAGATGAAATTTAGAATAACTATCTTTATCTGTATCTAGATAAGAATTAGTATAGTCAGCTTTATCTTTATCTAGATAAATTATTAGTTATCTATTCCCAACACTGGTTGTGGTATACAGTTTACCTTCTGTGCCCTTTTGCTGGTGTTAGCAGGTGGTTACGGTACCTGCCACCCCCAACCGGTGAAGGACAGGAGCGGTTCTGGAGGCTCCGACCCCAACTAGTTAAAGTGAGAGCCGGGGGTGGGGACCTCTTGGCACCGACCGAGATCGGTGATCCTCCCACCACGGCAAGGTGGGTCCCGTCGGGTTACTATGGGTTTTATGGTTAATAGCTGGATGTACATTTTTACTGTCTCATTTGTCAAAATTGATTAACGTGTGTTTCAGATGTTAGGATATCAAATCGGTTTGTGCTTGATTTGTACCCAATTTACTACTTCAGGAGCACAACTAATTACCAGCATTACAACAGGGAGGAATTACACAAGCGCTGCAGTATCCTAATCGAAAATAGCCGTGACATCCTCTTAATATTTAATTTTTTTCATTTCAATTTTCAAAAATATCAACCATATTAATGTTAATCATTAAATAAATTGTTAAACCGTTTAGATTATGTTTATAAATAAACTAGTATTAGTAGAAAGATATAGAATAATAATAATATATAACAATTAATGAATGTAATTTTAACGTAAAAAATTATCCACTAAATAAGATTATACATCATTGATTCATCTGTTGGCACAAAATAAAAAATCCAAATTGAATAATTCTGTCACGTTTATTCTGTACCTGTGTTAAAATCAAATTCAATAATTTTGCCTGCTGTACATCAAAATTAGTTCAATTAAAGTAGTACCTATGTCACAGATTAATTTAAACAAATTAACCAAGTGTGTAAAACAATTATCAGTTACAAATACTAGTTACAATTACTGATTTCATAATATTTTAAGTTTTAGTAATTTATTGTATTAAATAAATTGCTTCTATATATTTTAAATTAATCACATTCAAAAATAACGTTCCATGAGTACCTATATCATTGGAAATATCAAACTTTGAATACTACTATATGAGAAATGTTTGATGGAAATAATTTAACATTTAAATATATTTTGAAAATAATTGTTATTATAAATGTAATTATAATTAAATCTTTGATTATTGTTCATGCAATTTCTTATTTTTAGTTTCGAATCGTCTAAAAATATTTATACTAAATGAACCCAGCAAAATCTTAATCATTTGAACTTATAATTCAAAGCTTTATCATAAAGAGAAATATCAATATCAAAATCAAAACTGAAATAATAAATAAATAAAATATAATAAGTTATAACGATTATACCGAACATAATAATTATGTAAATTCATAATTAATATTACCTATAATAATGGAAAAAGAAAATGTATTTTTTATTGACACGAGTCTTAATTACTTAATGAACTTATTTTATTTAGTATTTAGCATAATTTAGCACAATTATATAGAAACATTTTAATAACACCGTTTATTGATTCCTTAAGGTTACTGAGATAAATATTACACATAATTTAACTAATCTTTACGAATTTGTTCATTAACAGTTTTCACTCTATTAGGGAGTTTGATGTAGTCAAGATTTTTAAAAAGAATTTATTATTAGTTTATCATCTTCTCAAGTCAAATCTTAATTATATTATAACATATAAAAGATTATTTATTATTTATTTAAAATTATATATTAATTGACCCGGTATTTTTATGGGCGTAAGCTATAAAATATATTTTTATTGAATAACAATTCTTACTTCACGGTTTCAATATGTATTATAGTCTCTATGCCATTATACACTTATAACAACCATACTGTTTTTTAATATAAACTTGAACGAAATTCCTTTATTAAATGACAAAATAAATTGATCGATAAAATAATTAATTATGCACATTGGTTATTACAAATATGATAGTTGACAAGAATACCGTTTAATATTATTCGTTATGAATCAACATAAAATTAACACTATGTTTTTTTACATTCACTAAAATATCATTTCATAATACATATCCATTAGAATTATGTATTCTTTAATTATTAATTACTTAAACGAGCAATACGATTTCATCAATTGTTGTCATTTCGTTGAAACTAAATATGTAAAATACTTCCGATGTATACATCAAACGTATTATATAGATATAGGTATATACTAATGTATACATAAGTTCATTTCATATTTTTTAATCAGCAATCCAAAAATTATTCCTATCGTGTGTCCATTTTCGTTTTTGTTCGGAAAACGGTCGTTAAAGTGGATCAAAAAAATGGTCGCTATGAATTTAATTATTATTATGTAGTAACAGTAATGATCGTGTTTATTAATTGTTTCTACTTTTTCCAAATGATTTTTATGGACCTCATACAAAATAATATTATAAAAACTAATCCACAACGTCCAAATTTTTGTACGATATTTTTAATTTATTGTGTTTTAGTTAGTAACAGGTAAAGCATGACATATTTATTAACAAAAACGAATATAAATAAAATATGCAGTATGCCAATAACCTTAATGGGTAATAATTAAAAATAAAAATAAACTATATTTAATTTCTATCAAGTGAGGATATTAAATTCAAAGACAACAAATTCATATATTCAAGGATAATAGTATTCATTTCACTTATATAAAATAAATATTTTAATTTCGGATTCAATTATTTATGATTTCACCATCAAAAAAATTAAAATCTGATGAAATTTTCAAAGAAGTTAGAATAACTAGTGACAAAACTCCCAAACAACGTTTGTTTTTTCAAAATCTACGCAATGAATTAAATAGAAGGGGTTCTAATGGCGAGTCAAATCTAACAATTAAATATCTTAAGGGCATTCCATCAATTGTCTCTTCTACGGTTCAAAAAAACTCATAAGTTTCGCCGAGTTTCAACTAAATTATCAAAATGTTAGGAGTCTAGTTTCAAAATTAAATACTCTTACTTCACTTTTATGCACTTCTAATTTTGATATTATTACTTTCACTGAAACTTGGCTCCATCCATTCATATCTACTGCTGAGTTAAACTTCGATAACTACACAGTATTTCGCTGTGATAGATGTTCACTTAACAGCTCAAGTGGTCGAGGAGGAGGTGTGTTGATTGCAATTAAATCTACCTTAAATTGTAAACTTTTAAATGTTTCTGTAAAAAGTGTTGAACACGTCTTTGTACAACTACATCTGTTCAAAATATTTTTTTACGTTTTATCTCTTTTAAATTTAACATCAACAGACCTCTTCACGGCACGTATATTAATGTTTTAAATTTTCTTAATATTTCTTTACTCTCTAGTCGTCGTTCCTTTTTACTCTCTAAATATTTGCAAAAACTGATATTAGGTTTAATTTACTGTCCTGAAATTCTTTCTTTAATCCGTTTTAAAATTAATAATCTTAATACTAGAGATCCAAAACCTTTCTATCCTCTTTTCTCATCAAAAAATTATGTACTTAACTCTACTGCTAACCTTTTGATAGCTGCGAGAAATACTTATGTCTTTAATTATATTTAAATAATTTTTTAGTTATATTTATCATGTATTCTATATTTAATTCTAAGTTTTCTTATTATATACAATTTTAAACTAAGATAAATTATAATTTATTATTTTATGTTAGTTATCTTCTGCACACGATGTTTATACTATTATGTTTTAGGACTCACGTCCGTTAATAAATAAATAATAATAATATATATATATATATATATCTGCGGTGGAAACGATAGATTTCTTACAGGTAAAAAAACCTTTTCGGCGGAGTCGATATACGACCGAATGCGTAGAGACAATTCATCTGTATTGATTTATTAAGGAAAAATAATAAGTTATAACGATTCTACCCAGATATAATAATTATTTAAACTCATAATTTATATTACCCACAGTAATGAAAAGCAAATAATAAATTATTTTCTCACGTGAAAGTCTAATATTTCTTCTTCTTCTTCTTCTTCTTCATTACTGAAGAAGAAATAATCATAATCATTCAGCAATATTTTAATAATATCATTTTTTCTTTCCGTGAGGTGACTGAGAAAAATATTACTCATGATTTAACTAATCATAGAGCATATATCCAATAACACTTTTCAATCGAATGGTAAGTTTAATTCAATTAAGATTTTATAAAAATATTTATTATTAATTTATCATTTTATCAAATATGAAACATTGGGAAAAATTTAAATCTCATTTATATTGTTATATTAATTAGCAAGAATCTAAAACGCAAACCATAAGATAATCAAGTTGAGAGACCTTCAGTAATAATTCATAGAGGTCTCAGAGAGAATGGCACAGATACATTAAATACTAGATACATTAAAATTAATTCGAAAAAATATACATCATGATAGAACACTGATAAAGCCTAAATTACCAATATCATCAATAGAATGACATGCAGCTCTATTTGTTTTTAACTCGAAGACAAACAAAGACGAATTATTTATATTGATTGATGACAAAACTAAAAATATAGTAATATTTTCTAGTGGCCTCCTTTACTTATTCGTTTACAAAAGCCACCAAGTGTTGTGAATCCTTTATTATACAAACCTGTATATAATTAAAACACAACATTCAAAATGTACTACAAAAACGATTATTTGTTGTGGATTAGGTTTGTGAGATACATTGTGCTTGACCTCTACCGATTTCATATAAAATACGTAGAAACAATTAATAAACATGAGAGATGTTGTAATAAGAAAATAATGGTTAAATTCATAGCGTCCATTTTGCTTGGTCCATTTTAACGACCAATTTCCGAATAAGAACGAAAAAATACACACGATTGGAATCATTTTTGGACTACTGATTTAAAAAATTGAAAGAACTTTTGTATATTGGACGTATTATAGATTTTGTTTGTGAAGAATAGTAAACAATTGATAAACAATTGTTCGATGATTATAGGCACTTAACAATAAAAGAATACATAATTCTAATGGATATGTATTATGAAGTGATATTTTAACAAATGTAAAAAAACAGAGTGTCAATATAATTTTGATTCAAAACTTATAACATTAAACGGTATACTTGTCAAATATCATATTTGTGATAACTACAATGTATAATTAATTTTTTTATCGATCAATCAATTTTGTTATTAAACAAAGGAATTGTGTTGGAGCTTACTTTAAAAAGAAGTATGTGTATGCGCGAATACCCGACTTTATAATTAACAAACTCGTTTAATTTGCCGGGGATAGACTCACATGTAATATCGCCGGATATGTATGGAAATAACTCTGCTATGTATATAAAATAAAGGCATACATGCTAAAATAGTGGACTGTATAAAGAAAAATTTTATATTGCCAAAAATCTTATGTTATTGAACAAAAACAAAAGACTTTATACCTTACTAATAGTGATAATAGCTTAATACTAAAGAAAAAAACACAGGTACATATATGTATGTATATATATATATATATATATATGGAAAAGAGATAATAATAATAATAATAATATATAAGTATATATATATATATATATATATAAGCTAAAAATACATAAATATAAACAAAAAAAAAACTTATCCAAAAAAACGAGCAGCCGACTTGGAACCAGCGAACTATGGATTGATGATGGGAACAACGGCTACGATGGTGCGAAGTACCGAATACGCACGTCACAAATTACTTTATAAAAGTACAATGTCAATAAGTGACGATCAGTACTACTAATAAAAATAATAAAAATATGGTTGCGTCCACGTTGTGTTGCCAAAGCAGTGGCGCACAACACAATATATATGGGTTTACATAATTAATATATCTGGGTACAATCGTTATAACTGATTATTTTTCGCAATAGTGTCAATTAACTACTTAACCTCTGACCCTTAATGGGTTAGTTGACCAATTAGTGACAATTCGGTGCTTAACCTATGATCTTAAATGATTTATTGATCGATTATGGGGCATGGTTGGCGAGATCAAGCGCTTTTAATCTGTTCAGCCGCGACCAACTCAACTCACCACGAGACTTCCCCGTCCGCCACTTCAACCGCCATCATCACCACCTCACTGTCAGATTTTTCCGTCCGCCGCCTAGCCCGGGGAGTCTCGGCCCGGCTCGGCTCGGCTCGGATGTGCATGTTAGACATTAGCTCTAGGCTGCTGCCAAAGTATTTTATAGATTAACACTGCAGTATACGCACGAGATATACATACCATCATCTGATCTCCATGGCCTCGTAAATTTTGATGAATGCTGTGATAATCATATTTTATATAATAAGTAACACCCAATGTGTTAGTCTTTAAACTACCGTCGCCACCACTGTAGTCTTTTCAGATTAATCTTTTATCTCTATTTCAAATAATATAGATATATATTTTATAACGAACAATAACAGCATATATGAATGTCAGACATTAAATCGAGGCTGCTGTTAAAGTCTTTTTGAGATTAAAACCGCGGCATACGTATAGCCGGTGCAATGACGGGAGATGGTAATTTATATTTCTCTACTTAAATTATATAATATTAATTATAAAATTCTGAAAATAGAGCTGACAGCTGCACTATCATCACCACCACCACTACCACCAATCCCCGCTTCCCCAACGTATATTTTGCTCGCAGCACCCGTCGCCACCACGTCCGTCGACCCCGCCAATGCCGTCGCCGCCACCGCCGCCGTTATCCTCGCACATGCACCGCATAAGCGTTTTAATGATAATTCAGTGGTTAGCGTTAAACGTATAAAAAATGTCGGTGAACATGAGCGCTTTCGTCGAGATCGACTCGTACTTTAATCGATCCGTAGTATGGTATTACAGGAAAAATGTCAAAAATTGTAGCAGTTATGGTGTTTTTCTGCGATCGATTAAGGCCGAGCTGGTAGTGAGATTACGCGAAAATGTGCTTGTTCACCCGATAAAATACCACTTTAAACTTGAGGTCAATTACGTTATCCCCAAACTCGATCAGTCGCTCGTGAACAGGTCTTTTAAGACGTGTGCCCGGGAGTTGTACGAGCACGGGGACATCGATGAGATGTTGGGAGAAGACTTTTCGAAGCTTCTCGCCGAGGATGTTTACCGCGACAAGGGCAGCGGATACGCACTAGCGTGTATAGACGGGTTGTTGTTGGGCTTGTACAAGTACACTCCGCTCAGCGGCTCGTCTTACGTTCCGCTGCCGGCTTCCGTGGCAGCGCGGAAGGCTGTTATAAACCCGCAAAACATCGATCGCGAATGTTTCAAGTGAGCGATTCTGGCGAAACACGTGCAGAACACCGCGTATTGCGAACGAGTCAGACCTAATTATTCGAGCGAAAGTACCGATACGACTTCTTCGCGTTATTCGTCCCCACCCCCTATCGGAAATAAAAACGTTTGAGCGCTGTAACCCCGGCACGTCGGTAAACGTGTACGGTTGGGTAAATTGTGACAACGAGAAAATATCACCTAACACAGTATACCCCTTAAGTATAATTGATAAATCTCGCGGGCCGCAAAACTTTCCAAGGTGGGCTGCGGGTTGGCCATTCCTGTTTTAAAAGATTGCGTGTACACTCTGGCACACAGTCATTGTAAAATGAATTAAAATATGCCTCGACTACACCTGTAATTATTATTTTTCTGTTTTCATTATTATTATTATAATTTTTTTTTTTTTATCATGTACCATTAATATTAAGCTGTATTATCATAGCAAGAGACCGTTTTTCTACATATAAAATAAATTAAATCATCTCAACTATGTTTATTATTATTATTATTTCTGTTAATATTATTATTATTATTTATCTGTTATCATGTAGAATTTTATTAAAATACTGTATTACATTTTTATACATCACTTGTAAAAATCTATAAAAAGTCTGTGTAAAATATATTATTATTTTATAGTAATCGCCTATGTTGTTGTTGCTGCTGCTGCTATTAATGTAGAATATAAATCTAAAACCCTAAAATTATTTGAAAAGTAATAGAATATGATTTTTATTTTTTTTTTCCTGATAACCATGATTTTTTTTTTAATTTATTATAATTAAATGTTTCAGCATATTGCATGCTATAACAAGTTTGTAAATTACAGTTTAGAAGTTTAGATTACGGTTTATACAATAGAATATGGAATGGGGATTGTAGATAATTTTAATGAGGTTTGTTGATAAAAGATTTAATATTGGAAATAATGACTGCTATGGGAATATTGTTGTTAGTTTGCTTAAAATTACAGTTATCAGAGAAACTAATGGATTTAATAATATTTTGAGTTCGTTCAAGATGTTTGACGTTGAATTTGAATTTGAATTTGTAGTACTGGATATTGGTTACACTGGCATATGATGGGCCGGACGGGGATGCATGCGATGCATGACAACGTGAGGTGTCTTGTTGTTTAGGAATTTCTGTCTTTTTTGGTTAGTTTGTAGATTTTGTCAGTTTTTTGTAAATTATACAACCTTTGTATGATATTATGTGTGCACCAGAGCATAGTGCACATTTAGCCAGGAGGCTACTATCTTTGGTGCACATTTTAGTTGAGCGATTTTCGCCGCATTTAACGCATCTGGGCTGCTGACTACAGTAGTTGTAAGACCTTTTGTAAATCGGAGGAATTATATAGATTTAGTTTTAAAGATTAGTAAACAATTAATAAAAAATTGTTTTGATGATTTTAGGCACCTAACAATAAAAGAATTCATTATTCTAATGGATATGTATTATGAAGTGATATTTTAGCAAAAAAAAACAAAGTGACAATATAATTTTAATTCAAAACTAATAACATTAAACGGTATAATTGTAAACTGTCTTATTTGGAATAACTATAGTGTATAATTAATTTGTATACCGATCAATTAATATTGGTATTAAATAAAGGAATTGTGTTGAAGCTTACTTTAAAAAATAGAATGGTTGTTATAAGTGCATAATAGAGACTATAATATATATTGAAACCATGAAGTAAGAATTGTTATTATACATAACAATGTTTTAAAATCACTCGTTTAAACGCATTATGCTAAATTGCCCAAACACATAACAATTTTTAAAAATTCAGCCAAACGCATTACGCCCAAAAATTTTGCTGTATGTTTATATATGATAAGTGCATTAAATATTAGACACTCGCGCAAGGAAATTATTTTTTATTTGTTTTTCATTACTGTAGTAAATATTTACTATGAGTTTAAATAATTATTATATCTGGGTACAATCGTTAACTGATTATTTTTCCTTTATAAATCAATATAGATGAGTTGTCTCCACGCATTCGGACGTATGTCGTCTTCGCGACAGAACTCTTCGATAAACATTTTTAATTTTGTGCCACAAGATAAATCAAAGATAAATAATCTTATATATTGGTAATTTCTTACGTTAAACTTATATTCATTAATTGTGATATAGTATTTTTATTTTCTACTAATACTCGTTTATTTATAAACATTACCTAAACGGTTTAATAATTTATTTTACGATTCACAGTAATATTGTGTAATTTTTAAAAATTAAATACTAAGAGGTTGTAAAGATTATTTTTGATCAGGATACTTCAGCGCTTGTGTAATTTTTCCATGTTGTTAATCTGTTAATTAGTTGTACTCCTGAGGTGGTAAATTGAGTACAAATCAAGCACAAACCGATTTGATATCCTAACATCTGAAACACACGTTAATACATTTTGACCAATGAGAAAGTAATAATGTAAATCCATGTATTTACTATAAACAGTAGTTCCTTGTTAACGTCATAGAATCCCCATGCTGTAATTCTTACGTGGCGATGAAGCAATTGGTCTAAAAAATCAAGTGCCTACAAAAATTATATTACTTTGTCATGTATTATCACACATTAGTAGGGAGATTAGTTTTTAATTGATCTTAATAAAAGTTTAAAATGTAGTAATAACTTTATTATATATGTAGAACTATTACCTGAATATTGGTAAAGTATTATAAAAATGTAATGAATAATAAATAATAAATATATGTATTATATACAAATAACATAGATCAGTGTTTCTTAAACTATTATTGCGGAACGCCTGGATTCTCCAGTAGTGATTAATGGGATCTAGTCGAGTTAGAATTGCACATTGATAATATATTAGTAAATTTAAATTTTAGATTATAGTCAATGCCAGTATAAAGTGTACAATAAATGATTATACAAATTTAAAATTGTTTTGTATTTCTATAATATAAGAATGGTAGAGAAACAAATTTTGTCTATAAAAAATTAATCCATGTCTTACGATTTTCGTACAGAAAAATAAGGGAATTCTAATTTACTCGAATAGGATTTCTACATAAAAAAATATCATTGTTAAGTGTTAAGTGATCTTAAAAGTTTAAGAAACACTGTAAATATATGTATATCAACTTGATTTTCAACGGATAATGTTTTACCTATATCCGTATAAAATAGAAGCAGATATATATTTTTTATTTACATTCAACAAGAATCGACATTTTTGATAAATTATTAAATCAAAAAAAATGGCTAAATTTAAAAAAGTTGTATTATTACCAATCGTCTTGTATTTTCTGGGAATGAACTTATATCTTTCTCTAGCATTATTTTTGCTGTTAAATCAATCTATAAAACACAAAATTTATAATAACAAATTGTAGTTTAGCAGTTGCAAATATAATGTTATTCGTTGATATTTTACACAATTTAATGTTTTCAACTTTTATAGACCATTGTAATATTTCAATATTGTGTATATGTTTTTCTACTATAATAATAATTATACTTAACTATCATACTAAGCAGTATTTATTTTGTAAGACCAAGACTAGATTGTGTGTCTCCAGGGCACAATGCTTTAATCAGTAGATTTCTTGGACAGACGTATAGGAAAATGATATTGTATGTAGACATACGCATTAAGCAGTGTACAGTGAAATCAAATACCCGTATATTAAATGAATATTTGTGATTACAATCATATTATATCATTGAAGGGTTCATTATACAATAATGTACTGAATTTATTTAATATGTTTTTCGTTCATTTTGTTTCTTTATTTGGTTTTATACCTAATCCAACCTTTCTATTATTGTAATTCTCATTTTCCAGGGTGTTTTTTACAAATAAAAATCACATGCGATCATAATCGTCCTGGATAGCAAAGTTGCCAAATGCACCTGTCATGAATTTTTAAAAAAACTCTTTCGTAAGAATCTTGATTTAACAGTATCATAATACATTTAATACTGTTCTATTTAATAGTATTTTATAGAAAAAAATTGGGAAGTATAGAATTATATACTTATTTATATTTTTATATGAATGGTATAACTATATAAAATTATCATTTAATATGATGTTTCGTTTTAGAGATTTCATAATCCGTAACTTGTAGTAGTCATTTATTGTTATGTTGTGATATAAATTATATTTTCAATTTTGTCTTTATGGAACTGAAGTTTGATTATTTAACAGCATGATTATTAAAAAAGAACCGGATGGGCCTTTCTCTGCTGTACAGTTGGGGGTGGAGTGCACCTCGTTTATAGGATAGGTCATTATTACAATCGATTTGTTAAATATGAATGCAATGATTAATAGAAGATTCCACAGAAGTAGTTCTTATTGTCATTCAAAAATTATTAAAATTCATAGTTACAATTTTTTTTTTATAAGCGTTTGAACAGCGAATATTGACATAAAATTACAAAAATATAATAATAAAAATAATATATAGTAAAATATAATATAATGTATAATATTCTAGACTGACAAACTATGTCACTGTATGCAACTGCCTACCCATCCAAATTGAAAAATATATTTATCGTTTCAAAATAAAATATACTTTTTACAATATTTATAAATAACAATGTATTATATCCTTGACAAACATATTAACTCCGTTCAGAATTGTTATTCGTATACAATGATATCAATCATTGCATTCAAATTTAACAAATCCATTGTAATAATGACCTATCCTATAATCGAGGTGCACTCCACCCCCAACTCAACAGCAGAGCGAGGCCCATCCGGTTCTTTTTTTGAATAGTATTAAACGTTGGCAATTACTTTTATCTTCAGAGTCATCAGATATTTCAAAAAAATTAAACGATTATGTACAACTCGTTGGTCATCTAGATATATTTCTTTATTAGCTGTTTGGCATCGTTATGTTGATATTTTAAAAGGTTTAACGCAAATAATTCTTAGATGTAAAAAAAAAGACGAAATATTCAATGCAAATTATTTAAAAATACATATGGAAGGTTTTCTTTTTATATTTAGTGTAATTTTCATTGGTAAAATTCTGGAAACTGTAAATGTTATATCAAAAGTTCTTCAGTTTCCTAAACAAGAACTGAGCATAGTAGTTTTTTTACTAAAATCTGTATTATTAATCTCAAAGAATACTGGTCAAAATACAGTTATTTTTTTAAAATAGCAGTATATACCGCAAAAATATTGGGCGTAACTCAACAATTAAAAAAGTGATACATAAAAAAAAAAAAAAGAAAAAAGAAGAATAAAACGATTACATGATGAAATTCTTCAAAATTACTGCTTTAATTCAGCAGAAGAACGTTTTAAAATCAATATTTTTTATTTAACATTTGATAGTGCAATAATACAAATGAAAAAACATTTTGCCAGTATAAATGAAATATTTTATATAATTCAACTGAATTCGTTGATTAATTTTACATATGAAAAAATACATAACTCCGCAAATAAATTGGTAGAATTTATGATTCTGATTTATCTAATGCTGTTGTTGGCCAAATTGTATCGTTCAAATTTTTTTTTTAAAAAGAAATTACAAAACAAAAATATTATTGTTATTTTATTATTTCTTTTCTTAGAAATCTATTAACACTATTATATTTAAAATATTAAGCATTATTTGTTATTTGGGATAACGCCTGTTACTATTATTATAAATAAATAAAAAATAAAAACGAACATCGGTAAAAGCAATTACTGAATAATTTGTTGTAGAGAAACCCTCATAAAAAGCAAAATTTTCTAAAATTTGTACAGCATGCTATTTTTGACACATCCTGTTACAGTTGCTACAGCGGAACATTCATTTTTGAAATTAAAGTAAATAAAAAATTATTTACGGAGCTTAATGTTTGAAGATGTTACTCAGTGGACTTGGAACTATATTTATTGATAATAATTGAGCACATCAGTGAAATTAAAAAAAAAAGTTGTTAATAATTTTGCAGGTGAAAAGCACGCATACGAAAATTGATTGAACTATTATTATAATAATTAGTCATTTTTATGTAATTCAATTTTATTTTGTATGTAATTTAAATTTAAATAAAAATTGAATAAACCTACGAATTCGTATAAGATTACATTATTTAAGAATAAAAATACTAACATTATACTTGAAATCATGTACCTATATTTTATTTTATATAGAATTAAAAGGTGAAGGTTAATGGAACCTTTTATTTAACTTCTGCACACAGGCCCATCTTCGGAATGAACTGCCACTGACCTCGAGGTACAGCGCCAAGATTCTTAAAGTCATTCTTCCGATCAGATTATGGCTATGGAGAATCTAATCAAAATTTGTTATACTGTGTTGATAAAGAAATTATATTAAATTGACGGCCATCTTCAAGGTACCTTCTAATTTATAGTAAAATCGGTCTAGGATATTTCGGCGTGGCCATTTCGGCGTAGTGCCCTTTTAGCGTAGGGTCATTTTGAAGCTTTATAAATTTGAAGTTATTTATTAAATATTATTTATTATTTATTAATCATAAATTTATCTGACAGAAAACATATTATTTAAACACAATTAAAATCACTTTTATAAAAAAATCTAAAGTGACTACGCCGAAATGACTTAATGCCGAAACGTCCTACACCGAAACAGCTCCGCCAAAATGGCTACGCCGAAACGTCCGGCTCCATAGTAAAATATATTCAACACTCTCTATTATATTATACAGAAACAAGCTGAAAGGTTTAGTCATAAATTTCTAGTATTTCTAGTATACATATTGTAGTATAAAAAAATAACGAACTTATTGTATATGCATTGGAATTATGTCTATAATTGGAAGAAAATTGAAGCACTATGGACAATGATGGCTTATAAAAGTTTAAAAAAAAAGCCATTCGCTTTTTCAATATAATGTACTATTTAAGCATAGGATTCACAAAGTTACCACGAACGAGTTCGACGGTAAACACGTCGTTTAGTGTGGTGACGAAGATCGCGTTACGCTTCTCACCTGCTCGGTCAAACAGTCAACACTATGACAGATCCACCAGATACGGAAGCATTGCCATGTCCACGTGAAGCAGTCTATCATTTGCTCGAGGTATACGTACGAAGGTTCGAACGACTCGTTCTCGATAGTGATAGCCACGAAGTTGTTCATGGAGATTAACTGTATCAGCAACAGGTTGACGGTTGTCAGCAGTAAAGGCACGCTGTACTCGTTGTCGAAGAGCCGCGTCAGGCGCGTGAGCTGGCAATGAGTTCCGGAAATGGATAATAGCCTTTCCGCGTCGGTCCCGGAAGCGGCTCACGTTTGTTCGTTCAGCTTCGCAAACTCATCTACGAGCACGTTGCATGCGCACGTGTACTGCGATTCCATCGTCGACAGAGTTAGCAAGGAGCACATTAACTGAATGGAAGCCATCCCGACCTCCATCAACGGCATGTCCGTGAATACCCGGAGCATGTAGTATATTATGTATGCCAGCACGAAAGTACAAAACGTCCTGAACCAGAACTCCAGCAGATGTCGGCCAGACTCCACGGTCCGGCCGCAGATCTTCAGCATTTCATTGGCGAAATATGCGCTGTGTTTTGCGGTCATCAGCCTGCGGAAAAGCCAAACACTACCGCATCACATTGAAGAGAATGTTGAAATAGAACTTATGTTTAGATCTTTAACGAACTCGACGGGGATCCATTGAGAAATTTTTTTTTTCACTAAAACCGCCATTGTCGAAATGTATGTGAATAACAATTTGTAATATTTCGTACAAAAATAACTCGGCGTAATTATGTTCAGCGTATAACAATTCAATGTTGCAATTCATGTTACCGTAAATAAAGTTTGGCCATAAACACGGCATAGGGGTTATCGTTTCCATTTGGACAATCATGGTTTAGAAAAATGCAATAATTGGGTCTAATTAATGCATAAAAAATAAAAATTCTGAAATCGGTAAATATTTAAAAACATTTTTTGGGCATTCTTCTTTAAATCCGCCAGATATTAATGATTGCTATACCGATGACTTAATTTCTATTATTCCTCAATCCCTCAACACAACGCAACTCAATTTGTATTATACACGACATTTCATTGGACTTAATTAGTATAAACCTTATAAATATCCGGGACTCAAATCGTCTTAAAAGGTTATACTGGGACTTAGTTCGTATACAGTAAATTTTTATTAAAAATTTCACGTTTCTGTAAAAAAAATTTCTTTTTAAAATTGATTTCAATGATTGGTATATCTGAATATTTGATGTTCAGAAATCAAAAGTGATTGAAGCCAAAATTTAAATTTTTATTTAATACGAGTGGAAACGAGTACCATTCATTCTTGAGGACATGCATTTATTGTCTCGAAATTTAATATCCTCACAATACATATAGATACTAAAGAATTTGTTTTATAATTTTTCATTGTTATTAGTTATAGATATCGAATAATTGGATTTTTTTACGTACGTCTCACCAGCCCACCCCATATGTAATATTGATGGTTTTTCATATGCAACCTTTAGTACGCCATTTGTATGAATTTGTATGGCCATTTTCCCAATTTGTATGACCTTGGTTTTTAAGTTATAAATAAAATAAAGGGGTGGGCTGGGGTGACGTCACGCCAGCCCACCCCTAAACGGAATATGGATTTGCGCACCGTCATTCTTTTGTACGCCATTTGTATGAATTTGTATGACAACTTTCAACCCTCAATTTTGAAATCTACCCTTGGGTGGGCTGGAGTGACGTCACGCCAGCCCACCCCTTAACGGAATATGGATTTTCTCACCGTCATTCTTTTGTACGCCATTTGTATGAATTTGTATGACAACTTTCAACCCTCAATTTTGAAATCTACCCTTGGGTGGGCTGGGGTGACGTCACGCCAGCCCACCCCTTAACGGAATATGGATTTTCTCACCGTCATTCTTTTATACGCCATTTGTATGAATTTGTATGACAACTTTCAACCCTTAATTTTTAAATCTACCTTTATCGGGTCGTAGTTTGACGTCATGTCTGTCATTCTTTAACGGAATTCGGAATTGCTCACCGTCATTCTTTTGTATGAATTTGTATGACACCTTTAATTTTAGGCCCCTGTCGTGCACCCAAAGGGGATTACGACGGGTAGTGAAGGTGAAGAAGAAGACAACACTTTGAAGATTAAATATATAACAAGTTTAACTGACTTGCTTTATTAAACTAGACAAACACACTGTTAAGTTGTAAATAGATATAAAGTAAACTGTACATAATAAGTGTAATAAGAGTCAACCCCGAGTCCAGTGAGCAGGTGCCTTATATAGCAGCTCACTTGCGTCATATCCCAAAGTTCGGAAGTGGCGTGATGATATCGTTGCCTATGATTGGTCCACGCCGTATGGTGTAATGCTGACGTCCGGTGGTGTGATGTGTTATGATTACATAAGGATTACGTAATTAGGGCCTGCTCTTTACACCCCTCAAGTATCACAATAATAAACGTAGGTATTTCTTATTAATCTGAACTGCAAGGTAAGATTTTCTAACCTTTAAATTTTTTTGGACTAGAACCTGGAGTTAAATGGTCCCGTTGCCTACTTTTCTGGACAGCCCTGGGTAGAATAGACAATTTAAAATAAATATTAAAATCTAAGCGTGACAATGATTTTACAATGTTGTGTGTGTGTATTTTTTTTATGTCTATGTAAATACATGATAACTAATTATTATTCCAAGTAATACTCAAATTTCACGGGAATACGTCAATAAATAATACAGTGGTCGCCGCTTATTGGACTCACGGTTAATTGACTCATTCGCCTAGTAGACTCAAAACGGCTGGTCCCGATTCGCACTTATACTAACACACAGCAAAAATTTCGTCTATTCGACTCACACACCGGTTAATGGGGTCACTTGAAAATTAGATAAATAAAGAAAATATTTACATTTTATCATCTGACCTATCAACTGAACTTTATAATGAATGGATAAATATTGACGAAGTAGTCCTAAGTACCGAACTCGTTACCGAGGAAGATATATGTGATGAAATAGAGTCAAAACGGCTTAAAGAGAATGTGGCTGGTGATAACGACGAAAAGGAACCTGATGAAAAACCACCATCAACTAAACAAATGCTAGAAGCACTTCAAATTTTACGTAGACGATTCAGCAGAGAAGCGATTTTGACGTATTCGAGAAACATAAATCTTATGAAGATATGATTATGAAGTTGGCCGATGAAGGGAAAATCAAATCAACATTAGATGGATTTTTATCAAAAAATTAATTTATTTTATTAATTTTATTTTATTTTTAATTTCGTATGGCTAGATTTTTATTTTTATACATACCTTGAATCTCAATATGTAGATACTTTTAAGTTTTTTAAGTTTTTGAATTTAAGTATTTTTAAAAGTTTTTTGTGTCATTCGCCTTATTGACTCATTCGGTTAATCGACTCAAATTGTCGGGTCCCAAAGTGAGTCCAATAAGCGGCGACTAATGTATATGTCATAATCATCGATATATAAGTATCGCGTACTTACGTAAATAAATTCTGATTATTTTATATCTGTACAAAGATTGTTATTTAATTTATATCTTATTTTTAAAAATATAAATAAAAAATAATTATATTGTAATATTTTATTGCTTTATTATTTAAAATAAATGTATTTAACGGTGCATTTTGGATCGTTCTATTTTTAGTCATTAGTGGTACACGACTGATTAATAATACATTGTTATCTGTATGAAAAATAAGGTCTAACAGAAAATAATTCTAGTTTAATGGTTTATTTTAACTATTGTTATTATTATTGAAGGTTATTTATAGTCTGTACAATTTGTACATTATTTTATCGTCAAATAATAATTTAATTTTAAATTTTTGTGGTTTATCATTTTCTCTTATTATCACGGTTGTTAATCGATACAGCCAATAGGTAATTTTATTAACATATTGTAATATACACTTTATGAGTTTTATACAAAATACTGCATTAAATTGTTTGAATTTACAATTTCAATTTCAATTCAATTGAAATTACAATTGAAATTCGCATTTTAATTTATTTTAATTGATCCTGGATTTGGACAAAATGGTTGGACGAAAACCAGCAGTGGCGCCGTCAAAAATAATTGATAATATGGGAAATTTATGACGATCTCAAGTCTAAATCATCAAGAGTCAATGAAGAAACTGAAGTAGCCTGTGAGCTTATCGTTTATACCATATAATGAAAAAGATGTACTTTTATTTTATTAAAATTGTTTGTGTAATAACCTTTTTATCTTTAATTTTTATTATTAATTTTAATTTTTTATTATAACGTACTTATTAGTAAGAAAATAAATACGAGAAAATATAAATGTATACAAGTAATATACAAGTGTAAGTCAGATATATAAATATATTAATTTTATTCACATAACAAATAGATACGTTATCAATTATAACTTATAGCATGTATCGTATATTTAATTATATGTAATCGTCATGTAAGTATGTCTAAATACTTTATTAGATACTCTTAGTAAAGTTACTAAGAACCATTAGTTGTAAGCAACAATGAGAAAATCATAGAAGTTTAGTGTTTAGACCTTTGTGAAAACTTAACCTTTGGAAATTATTAATTTGTAGCACTGAGATTATTTGGATGGATTCAATTCATCACATACAATAACATAAATTTCAAAATCAGGATTAAAACGACATAAAAAAAATGCATGAGACCCAACATTTAATAGTTGAAACCTGAAATATCATGCATACGAATGGCGGTGAAAAGTTGAAAACTTCGTAAGGTAATTCTTGGTGAGCAATTCCGAATTCCGTTAAAGAATGACAGACATGACGTCAAACTACGACCCGATAAAGGTAGATTACAAAATTGAGGGTTGAAAGTTGTCATACAAATTCATACAAATGGCGTACAAAAGAATAACGGTGCGCAAATCCATATTCCGTTAAGGGGTGGGCTGGCGTGACGTCACCCCAGCCCACCCAAGGGTAAATTTTAAAATTGAGGGTTGAAAGTTGTCATACAAATTCATACAAATGGCGTACAAAATAATGACGGTGAGAAAATCTATATTCCGTTAAGGGGTGGGCTGGCGTGACGTCACCCCAGCCCACCCAAGGGTAGATTTCAAAATTGAGGGTTGAAAGTTGTCATACAAATTCATACAAATGGCGTACAAAAGAATGACGGTGCGCAAATCCATATTCCGCTTAGGGGTGGGCTGGCGTGACGTCACCCCAGCCCACCCCTTTATTTTATTTATAACTTAAAAACCAAGGTCATACAAATTGGGAAAATGGCCATACAAATTCATACAAATGGCGTACTAAAGGTTGCATATGAAAAACCATCAATATTACATATGGGGTGGGCTGGTGAGACGTACGTGATTTTTTTCTTATATTTATATATGTAAATAAATAAAAACGTCTTGATTTACCTGTTTATAATTAAAATACAAGAACCAAAAAGTGATAAATAAGCGATTATTTGTTGTGGATTATGTTTTTGAGATACATTGTCCATGACCTCTTTAAACATATTATAAAACATAAAGAAAAAATTGATGAACATGAGAGATGCTGTGAAAATAAAAAAATGGTTGAATTCATAGCGTCCATTTTTCTTGATCCACATTAACGACCAATTTCCAAACAAGAACGAAAAAATACACACGATTGGAATCATTTTTAGACTACTGATTTAAAAAATTGAAAGTACTTTTGTAAATCGAACGTATCAAATAGATTTGGTTTTAATGATTAGTAAACAATTGATAAAAAACTGTATTGATGATTGTAGGCACCTAAAAATAAAAGAATACATTATTCTAATGAATGTGTATTATGAAGTGATATTTTAGCAAAAAAAAAAACAAAGTGACAATATAATTTTAATTCAGAACTAATAACATTAAACGGTTTACTTGTCAACTCTCTTATTTGGGATAACTATAGTGTATAATTAATTTTTATACCGATCAATTAATTTTGGTATTAAATAAAGGAATAGTTTTTGAGCATACTTTAAAAAATTGTATGGTTGTTATAATCGTATAATAGACTATAATGAGACCTCATTGAAATCGTGAAGTAAGAATTCTTATTCAATAAAAATATATTTTATAGTTTATGCCCATCATGAAAAATACATTGTTTATGATTTCTATATGATTCATATGATTTATTTATAATTTTAAATAAAAAATAAAATTTATTTTATATATAATAATATAGATAAGATTTAAATTTAATATTAAAATGTAATAATAAATCTTTTATCAAAATCTTCAAACTCTTTTCAATTCCACAAAATAAAACACCCAAACGATTAAATTATTATAATATTATAGACGTTATGTAAGTTAATGATGAGTAAATCTATAGTATTATTAATTTGTTGTATTGAACACGAAAAATTAGTACATAAAAACCTTATGACTTTATGGATTCAATACAATTTGTAATATTATATAAATTATATATAACAATATCACTTACATTGAAACATAATATGTATTTATATATTATATAAATCTTCATCGGAATCGATATACCTATAGAAAAATATTGGGCGCAATCAATATAGGTATACAAATGTTCGGCGGAATGAATAAAGTCTCAGGCATTTCTAACGTACACACGTGTATTCGACCGACAACCTTGATGTTTGATTTTTCCAATGATATTCTCTTGGAATTTTTGTATTTGAATGTGATTGATTTTAAATTTCTAGAAACAATTTGTTTAACACAATAAATTACTTTCAATTGAAATATCATCAGTAGAAATCTATTGGTTTTACAATGATGTGTGATTTTTTTTATTTTTTTATTTTTTATTTTTTATTTTTTTTTTAGATTCTGAACGGAGTGAAGAATGTATTGATTTTACAATGATGTGTGTACTTGAAAATACTTGAAAATTTAATAGAAGATTCCACAGAAGTAGTTCTTAATGTCATTCAAAAATTATTAAAATCCATAGGCACAATTATTTTTTATAAGCGTTTGAACAGCGAATATTGACATAAAATAACATGTAAAATATAATATAATGTAGAATGTTCTAGACTGACAAACTATATCGCTGTATGCAACTGCCAACCCATCCTAATTGAAAAATATATTTATCGTTTCAAAATAAAATATACTTTTTACAATGTTTATAAATAACAATGTATTATATCCTAGACAAACATATGAACTCCGTTCAGAATCGTTATTCGTATACAATGATATCTATCATTGCATTCAAATTTAACAAATCCATTATAATAATGACCTATCCTATAAGCGAGGTGCACTCCACCCCTAACTGTACAGCAGAGCGAGGCCCATCCGGTTCTTTTTTTTTTTTTTTTTGTGCCTGTCGACACGATTTGGGGCAGTAAAAATGCTTCGATTGCCTTATGTAGCAACTTTTCTGAAAGGAAAGTGAATCTATTTGGTACTTTGGGGGGTCAAAAGTAAAAATTTTCCAATATTTTTTAAATGCGACGGGAAAAACCATAAAAAAATTTGGGAAAAACGGGAGTTTTTACGCAAAACCAGTTTTCGACATAATCAAATTTTTTATTTTGCTATAACTCAAAAACTAATCAATGTAAATACTTGAAATTTTCACCAAATGTTTAGATTAGCGTTCTCTATACACCATTAAATTTTCAAAGACTTTTATTAAGCTATTTATAGACAATTGAAATTTTCAATTTTTTTAAGTATTTTTTTTTTAAATAACGATAAATTTTTTTTCGCTGCCCAGAAAATCTTGAAAATTTAATACAAGGTTTCTTATAAGTTGTGCCTTAACGCATAAAAAAAAATCTAAAATCGTAAGTCACAACTTTTTTTTATAAGTGCTCAAATTTCCAATTTATACGAAATATGTAAAAATCACGATAATTTGCAAGTGATTTTGTAGATAAAAATTCATGAAATTTTTTCTGTTCATACTTTAGGTTCAAAATTTTAACACTAGGTTATCTATAAGCTACTCTTCAAAAATCTTTAAAAAAATTTCTACCGGAATTAGAGGAAAAATTTTTATGACTGTTTGAAATTTAAATATTTACGAAATTGCATAAATTAGTGATTTATTCTCAAACGATTTTAAATATTTTTTATAATTCAAAAAGTATAAGTTGCAGATTTTTTAAATTTCTACCAGCTGTTAAGATTGGTATTTCCTTTATGTCATATTTTTTTCAAAATATTATATTGATTTTTAAGCCAATTATAGGCATTTAAAATATTCGATTTTTTTAATTTTTTTTTTTATAATCGATGATAAAAAAAATTTGGCTCGTACAAAATACTTGAAAATTTAATAGAAGATTCTACAGAAGTAGTTCTTAAAGTCATTCAAAAATTATTAAAATCCATAGGCACAATTTTTTTTTATAAGCGTTTAAACAGCGAATATTGACATAATATTAAATGTAAAATATAATATTATGTATAATATTCTAGACTGACAAATGATATCGGTTTATTTAAAATGCTCTAACTCAAAAACGAAAAACCGCAAAAACTTGAAATTTTCAACAAATCTTTTTAAAAATATGTAATTTGTAAAAACGTGATTTTGCGTAAAATTTCCCATTTTTTCGTAATTTTTTAATTGTTTTTTTCGATTTTTTTAAAAAGTATTGAAAAGATGGATTTTAGACTAGCCAAAGTTCCATCTACATTCACTTTCCTTTCAGAAAAGTTGCTACTTAAGCAAATCGAAGCATTTTTACCGCCATTAAAGGTGTCATCAGACACAAAAAAAAAAAAAAATAAATAAAAAAAAAAAAACACTCATTGTAAAACCAATAGATTCCATAACTCCGTTCAGAATCTAAAACAATTTGCCAGTATAAATGAAATATTTTATATATTTGAAGTAATTGAACTGAATTCGTTGATTATTTTTACATATGAAAAAAACACATAACTTTATCCTTGAAATCATGTACCTATATTTTATATGATATAGAATTAAAAGGTGAAGGGACCTTTTATTTTACTTTTGCACACAGGCCTATTTTTGGGATGAACTGCCACTGACCTCGAGGTACAGCGTCAGTATTCTTAAAGTTATTCATCTGATCATATTATGGCTATAGAGAATCTAATCAAAATTTGTCATTCTGTGTTAAAAAAGATATTATATAAAATTGATGGCCATCTTCATGGTACCCTCAAATTGATAGTAAAATATGTTCATCACTCTCTCTATTATATTATACAGAAACAAGCTGACTCGGCAAAGGTTGTTTAGTCATACATATTTGGTATTTCTTGTATACATATTTTAGTATAAAAAAATAACTAACTTATTGTATGTATATTGGAATTATGTTTATAACTGGAAGAAAAATGAAGCACTATGGAAAATGATGGCTTATAAAAATTTAAAAAAAAAAGCAATTCGCTTTTTCAATATAATGTACTATTTAAGCATAGGATTCACAAAGTTACCACGAACGAGTTCGACGGTAAACACGTCGTTTAGTGTGGTGACGAAGATCGCGTTACGCTTCTCACCTGCTCGGTCAAACAGTCAACACTATGACAGATCCACCAGATACGGAAGCATTGCCAAGTCCACGAGAAGCAGTCTAACATTTGCTCGTATACACCGATTGCTGGAATAGATTGAGCGAGACGAGTCTACCGGAGCGCTCCGAGTTTTTCAGCACGCTGACGGAAGAGCACATAACGCGTGCTGAATACGAGCACGCAGTGCGGGTATAGAATCGTTTCGATTGTTGCACACTCGGCGATTACAGCGACCTGTACTTGAAAATAGACGTGCTGCTTCTGGCTGACGTGTTCGAAAACTTCAGAGACATCAGCATGCAGACGTACAACATAGACCCGGCGTATTACTACACGACGCCCGGATTTAGTTTTGACTGCATGTTGAAGTACACGTCGGCGAAACTCGAGTTGTTCTCGGATTACGTGATGCTGCTAATGGTAGAGAGGGGCATACGTGGTGGTTTGATACAGGCTAGTACGTGGTACGCGAAAGCGAACAACGCTAAGACCGCCGGTTTCGACGACACGTAACCCGCTACATGGCTGGTCTACCAAGATTGTAATTATTGATAATCAGGGATCAGATTTTGTAGCAAAATAAGTCCTTAAAAAAGCATTTTAGGTAGCCAAAAAAGAGCAAAAAAAAGCATTTATTAATTTAATTACAAAAAAACAAATTTCTATTACACATAAAATTAAATATTAAAAAAGGAATTTACGACCACACATTTAGTCAAGTTATTTTCATTAAAACTCATTCTATTGAGTTAATTCAGATAATTTTCCCTTTCATTTAGTCGTAAATACAACCATTGATTATATAATAGACTATTATATAATCAATGATATAACTATAGATAATTGTAGATAAAAATATTTCTTAACAATAATCATAGTTATTTTATCAGTCATTCATTAAGAGGACGCTACACAGAACGTGAAACGTATACAATGACCGAGATGTTTTCGTGCGGCGCAAGCATGCGATGTGAGTCGTTGACATGCCTATTACTCGTAATCGGCGACCGCGGACCGGTCCGTCAAAAGTTTATTGGGAAACGTGGTTTATTTATTCATGAACAGCCGTCGTTATAGATTCTCATCTATGATTCGATATGTACGGTCATTGAATAAATATAATGTATATTTAATCAATGGTACGGTATAGGTACGCATCGTTATAAAATTCGTCCGCGTAAATGCTGCCACAATATTATTAGTATCGGAGCGTACCCAGAAACTAGTTATCAATTAAAACAACTGTTTGCGTAATTTTAAATACTAATATATTTATTCAAAGGTTAGATGCTTACAGTCCATTACCATTTATTTTAAAAAGTGATGAGCAATAGCAAGTGCAAAATCATTGTGAATAGTTTTGTAAATTTAAAGTGTATATTTGTAACAATTTTAAGTTTTTTACTATAAGTGTAGGTACATTTTCTTGTTCTCGTATATCACTTTTCAACATCCTTGTTGGATAAAGTGGTAAAACTATCTCGGGTAATAAACATTGAAAATAAAATAAATAAATTTTTATTAGTATATAATACCAACCTAAATATTTATGTAGTCAAACATAACCAATTTAAAAATCGTTATTTCTATTAAGACGAAATTTTATACTATTATTTAATGACTTATTTTTATTCAAATTGCATATAACATAGTTGTGTCATAACTCCCTATTACTTAGCGTTTTAAGTTTTTGAACAATCTTAGATTCTCAAAATACTGAATCGTAGACATCATCTTGTTAAGTCCTTATTCCAAAGGCGGAATTTAGGTGACCCTTCAATTAATATTAGCAACAATATCTTTGAGAGGCACCAATACTATCGAATATAATTTTAAAATTATTGAAACAAAGTAATAATAACTTCAATAAATACACATTTTCCATAGTCAAAAAAAATTTACTAAAAAAACAACCGGATAGGCCTCGCTCTACTATAAAGTTGGTGGTGAAGTGCGACTCGTTCATCGGATAAGTCATTACAATGGATTTGTTAAATATGAATTCAATGATAGGTATCATGGTATACGAAAAACGATTCTGAACGGAGATGATATGTTAGTCTAGAATTTAATTCATTGTTATTTATAAATATTTTAATAAGTATATTTTATTTTGAAACTAAAAATTTAGAAAAATCGAAAATTTAATTTGTCTATAAATAATAATGTCAAAATATGTCAAAATACTATGAAAACTTAATCATTCATAGAAAACGTCAGTATAAACATTTGGTGAAAATTTCAAGTGTTTGTGTTATTTGGTTTTTGAGTTAGAGCAAATTCCAAAAACCGATATGATTTGTCAGTCTAGAATATTATACTGTACAAGTATTATTAGTTTATTATGTTGTACAAGCAATTTTATGTCAATATTCGCTGTTGGAACGCTTATAAAAAAAAAAAATTGTGCTTATGGATTTCAATAATTTTTGAATGACAATAAGAAAAAGTTCAGTGAAATTTTCTATTAAATTTTCAAGTATTTTGTACCACCCAAATTTTTTTATCATTGATTATAAAAAAAAAAAATTAAAAAAATCGATTATTTCAAATGCTTATAAGTAGCTTAAAAATTATTATAATATTTCGAAAAAATATGAAATAATGCAAATGCCAATCCTAATAGCTGGTAGAAATTTCAATTTTATAAACTTTTTGGATTATAACAAATATTAAAAATCGTTTAAGGATATTTTATATTATTTTATTGAATTTCGTAAAAATTTAAATTTCAATTGGCCATAACATTTTTTTCTTTAAGTCCGGTAGAAATGTTTTTATAGACTTTTGAAGATTAGCTTGTGGATAACCTAGTGTAAAAATTTTGAACCTTAAGTATAAACAGAAAAATGTTATGAATTTTCAACTATAAAAAAACTTGCATATATTAAAAAAAAAAAAATTAAAAAATAAAAAAAAAACACACACATCATTGTAAAACCAATATATTTCATCATTCCGTTCAGAATCTAAAACACACATCATTGTAAAATCAATATATTTCATCATTCCGTTCAGAATCTAAAACACACATCATTGTAAAATCAATAGATTCCATCACTTCGTTCAGAATCTAAAAATTAAATATTAAGAGGATGTCACGGCCATTTTCGATTAGGATACTGCAGCGCTTGTGTAATTTCTCCCTGTTATAATGTTGTTAATTAGTTGTATTCCTGAAGTAGTGAATTGAGTACAAATCATGCACAAACCGATTTGATATCCTAATAACTGAAACACACGTTAATAAATTTTGTCCAATGAGACAGTAAAAATGTACATCCATATATTTACCACAAATAGTAGTTCTTTGTTAATGTCATAGAATCCCCATGCTGTAATTTTTACGTGGCGATGATGCAATTGGTCTAAGAAATCAAGTGCCTACAAACCATTGACGAAATTATGTTACTTTTTCATGTATTATCATTCATTAGCAGGGAGATTAGTGTTTAATTGATCAAAATAAAAGTTAAAAACTTAGAAATAACTTTAGTACATATGTTGAACTTTTTTCCGAATATTGGTACAATAATATATTTAAAAAATAACATAGATCAGTGTTTATTAAACTATTTTTGCGGAACGTTTGTGTTCTCCGCAGTAGGGCTGCGCGATTATTTTATTTCCATGTAAGCGATATGTAGAAAATTATTTCGATTATAATCGGTTATAATCGGTTGTTATCGATACATAAATTATAATCGGTTTTTATCAGTTATTAAATTATAATCGGTTATAATTGTTATAATTTATATAAATTATATCGATACTTAAATTTTAATCGGTTATTAGTTTTACATAAATTATAACCGGGTTTAATCGATAAATAAATTATAATAAATTATTATTGATTATATTTTACCATAAATCGTTATAGGAATGATAGGATTATAGAAATATAGAATTAGTAAAATTTAAATTTAGTCTGAGTAAATCGCGATCAACAAAGAATTATTGGACAAGAAATCGTAGTGTGTAAACAGTATTCACTCTTTCGATTAATTGGAACAATAAAAACGACGTTAATTTAGGGGTGACGGTATTACCGGTGTATCGATTTGAGGTCGATATACCAGTATACCGTCCAATTTTTAAAAACGGTATACCGATAATATCGAAAATGTGATTGACAATTAACGGTTAATTGTCAATCACATCGTAACGATTTCTCGTTGCGTGTAAACCTGGCTTAATGATAAATTCTATATTTTATATTTATTTTCATTCATAATTTCTTTTTCATAAATATATAATGTATAAATATAAAATCGAAATAATCTAATATCATTTAAATTATTAAACCATCTCAATAATTTAATCAATTAATAATCAAATAATAGTATTTCGATTATTAATTGAATAATCAATTTATAATCGCCTTTCGATTATTAATTTAATAATCTATTAATAATCGTTTTTCGATTATTAATTGAATAATCAATTAATAATCACCTTTCGATTATTAATTGAATAATCAATTAATAATTGTCTTTCGATTATTAATTGAATAATCGAATTTTGATTATATCAATTATTTTTAAGGCTTGGAAAATAACCGATTAATTGATTAATCGATTTTAATAATCAATTATTTAAAATAACCGCCCTACTCCGGAGATCATTATAAAATTTCGCAAAATTCTAGTTTTTTCTCTTATCAAAATATTAAAACAAAATGATTTGTAAATTTTTTACTAAATTTCAGTGGTAACTAGTGGGATCTAGTCGTGTTAGGTTTGCACATTGATAAAATATTAATAAATTTAAATTTTAGATAATAGTCAATGTCAGTGTACAATAAATAATTATACAAATTGAAAATTGTTTTGTACTTCTATATTATAAGAATGTTAGAGAACCACCGTTGACTACAAAAAATTAGTCCGTGTCTTAAGAGTTTCATACAGGAAAATAAGGCAATTCTAATTTACTCGTATATATTTCCCGCATAAAAAAATATTATTATTCGGTGTTATGTGATCTTAAATGTAACACTGTTGTAGTTATCCACATATATATGTATATCAAATTGATTTTCAAAGTATAATGTTCTACCTATATTCGTATAAAATAGAAGTGGGTATCTATTTTTTATTTATAATCAATAAGAATCGATATTTTTGATCAATTATTAATAATAAATTAGAAATAGTCACTATAGATTAGAATAATGCTAAATTATAACAAAAAATGTTAAACAATTTTAATATTACCAATCGTCTTGTATTTTCTGGAAATGAACTTATATCTTTTTCTAGCATTATTTTTGCTGTTAAATCAATCTATAAAAAACAAAATTTATAATAAAAAATTGTAGTTTAGCAGTTGTAAGCATAATGTTATTCGTTGATATTTTGCACAGTTTAATGTTTTCAACTTTTATAGACCATTGTAATATTTCAATATTGTTTATATGTTTTTCTACTATAATAAAAATTATACTTAACTATAGTAGTAAGCAGTATTTATTTTGTAAGACCAAGACTAGATTGTGTGTCGTCAGGTCACAACGCTTGAATCAGTAGATTTCTTGGACAGACGTATTGGAAAATGATATTGTATGTAGACATACGCAGTAAGCAGTGTATAGTGAAATCAAATACCCGTATATTTGTGATTACAATCATATTATGACTTTATAAAGAACAACACTCAAACAACTATGTAGACACACGTACATAAGCAGTATACAGTGAGACCAAATACCCACATATTAAATGAATACTTGTGATTACAATCGTATTATATCAATCAAGGATTCATAACACAATAATGTACTGAATTTATTTAATATGTTATTCATTCATTTTGTTTCTTTAGTTAGTTTTATACCTAATCCAGCCTATTTATTATTATAATTCTCATTTTACCGGGTGTTATTTTATAAATGAAAATCACATGCGATCATAAGCGGCCTGAGTAGCAAAGTTGCCAAATGCACATGTCATGAATTTAAAAAAAAACTCTTTTGTACCGTCCTTGAGTTAATAGTATAGTAATACATTTAATACAGTTCTATTCAATTGTATTTTATTGTATAAAAATTGAGTAGTATAAAATTATATATTTATTTTTATTTTCATACTAATGGTATATATAAAATGATCATTTTATATGATGTTTCGTTTTAGAGATTTCATAATCCGTAACTTTTAGTAGTCATTTATCGTAATGTTGTGATATAAATTTATATTTTGAATTTTGTCTTTATGGAACTGAGGCTTGATTATTTAACAGCATGATTATTAAAAAAAGAACCGGATGGGCCTCGCTCTGCTGTACAGTTAGGGGTGGAGTGCACCTCGCTTAAAGGATAGGTCATTATTATAATGGATTTGTTAAATTTGAATGCAATGATAGATATCATTGTATACGAATAACGATTCTGAACGGAGTTCATATGTTTGTCTAGGATATAATACATTGTTATTTATAAACATTGTAAAAAGTATATTTTATTTTGAAACGAAAAATATATTTTTCAATTAGGATGGGTTGGCAGTTGCATACAGCGATATAGTTTGTCAGTCTAGAACATTCTACATTATATTATATTTTACATGTAATTTTATGTCAATATTCGCTGTTCAAACGCTTATAAAAAAAATTGTGCCTATGGATTTTAAGAATTTTTGAATGACATTAAGAACTACTTCTGTGGAATCTTCGATTAAATTTTCAAGTATTTTATAGTAGCCAAATTTTTTTTATCACCGATTATAAAAATAAAATGTAAAAAAATCGAATATTTTAAATGCCTATAAGTGGCTTAAAAATCAATATAATATTTTGAAAAAAATATTGCATAAAAGAAATACCAATCTAAACAGCTGGTAGAAATTTCAAAAATCTGCGACTTATACTTTTTGAATTATAACAAATATTTAAAATCGTTTGAGAATAAATCGCTATTTTATGCAATTTCGTAAATATTTAAATTTCAAACAGTCATACAATTTTTTCCTCTAAGTTCGGTAGAAACTTTTTTAAAGATTTTTGAAGAGTAGCTTATAGATAACCTAGTATTAAAATTTTGAACCTTAAGTATGAACAGAAAAAATTTTATGAATTTTTATCTACAAAATAACTTGCAAATTATCGTGATTTTTACACGATTTGAGTTTGATTATGGTTATGAGCTTGAGCAGTGACGTGTTATACATGTATGGGAAGTGTGCAAATGCCACGAGCCCTTAGGTAAGGGTGCCTATTATTGTTCAAATTTCCAGCAAAAAAAAATCACTACGTATTACTATTGATTACAGAATAGATTAATAGTTTATTATATAATCAATAGTATTACCATTGATTACAGAATATATTTGGAGGTTGGGGGGGGGGTAGATGCTGTACCTTCTAGTTGTCCCCCCTGTAAGTAGTGTCAATCACGATAATGTCGACACAAATCCAAACAGCATCAATCCGGCACTTAGACGTCAATAGACTCTTGGTAAAATCGGAAAAATAGCCCTTTTCAGGGCTACCCCCTTGAATACCATGCATATAAACACAGGAATAAATATAGAAAAAAAATTCTTCAAAAAAAAAAATAAGAGAAAAGAAAACTCAAAAAAAAAATAAATAAACTGGACACTATCGGCATTAAACCCGTTAAAAACTGTATAAAAATAATCCAAATAAACGTTGAGGGACTCACGAGATCAAAAATAGTTATTCTGAGTAAGATATACGCTGAGACAGACGTTCTAGCGATCTAAGAGACGCGTGTTCTAGATGAAGAAGTACACCATTTGAAGATCCATGGGTTCCACCTAATTAATTACATTGGCCATAAGAAGCATGGTTTGGCGACGTATGTGAACCAAAGGCTGCCATTACAGATGATCATGAATCTAGATGGAAACGAACACTCTGTTCAAAATCTATAAGCCACCTTCTAGGAGTTGGACAGCCCAAATACTCCGAGTAAGCCAACATCCGGTGATATACATCGGGAATTTCAACTCCCACAGCACGGAGTGGGATTACCTCGTAGAAAATGATGATACACTCTCACAAACTGGGCAGCACTTAATCGTATGAAACTTATCCATGATGCCAAACAATGGGAAACTTTTAAATCGAGAAGATGGGATACTGAGACATCGCCAGATCTGTGCTTTGTGTCCGAAGACTCGAACGGCCTTCCCCTAAGCACATATAGAACCATCGGAAACAAATTCCCCAAAAGTCAGCATTGCCCAGTTTCCGTTACGATCAGAATCGCAATACCTAGTGTAGATAATCCGGAAATGCCCAGGTGGAACTTACGGAAAGCAGATTGGGCCGCCTTCATACGATACATAGAAGAAAACGTAAATCGAATACCTCCTAAAGTTCACAAAACTCATTAAAACAGCAGCAACAAAATCTATACCAAGGGGTCACAGGGACAGATATACCCCATGCTGGACCGAAGAATGTAATAAATTACTATACGAGTATGAAAACAATGGCAGTGAGTTTACTGCCAACAGGCTCATCAAGTGGCTCCTTGATAAGGAAAGAAGGAAGAGGTGGACAACCGCAATTGAGAAGATGAACTTTACCCACTCAAGCTAGAAGAGCTGGGCTTTACTGAGGAGGCTGGATGCTGCCCAACCGATTTGGAATGAAGGCGAGATGTCGGCAAATGACGTAGCGAATCTACTTTTCAAAACATCGAACATTAAACCACCGAAACAGGAAAAAATAGAAATAAAAAAAAAAATGTCCAGCAGAATTAGGAGAATGCGTCGAAAAATCCACAAGTAAGGAAGATTTCTCGGAAGGCGAGGTAACAGACGCAATTAAAATAGTGAAAAATAACAAAGCAGCAGGTGCAGATGGCGTTCTTCCTGAGTTCATAAAAAATCTGGGTCCAAAAGGAAAAGGATGGCTCTCAAAACTTTTCTCACACATTAAGAACAGCAATACGCTACCCAAGCTGTGGCGCCAAGCTAAAGTAATCGCTATTCTAAAGCCGGGAAACCCGGGCCATGACTCCAAAAACTACAGGCCAATATCGTTATTGTCGGTTATATATAAACTGTTTGAGAGAGTCTTATTAAAGAGAATCTAGCCACAAATAGAAAAGGTCTTGCCCAAAGAATAAGCTGACTTTAGACAACAGAGAAGCTGCTGCGAACAAGTTCTGTCTTGGTAACACATGTTGAAAATGGCCTTCAGAAACGCCTTAAATCAGGCACGGTGTTTTTGGATTTAACTACCGCTTATAACACAGTCTGGAAACGAGGACTGCTCCTCAAACAAATCTTGAAATGTAAAACATCGATACAACTCATTAACAACATGCTCTCGGATAGAAACTTTAATGTTAGCCTAAATGGTAGTAAAACTAAATATAAATACCTCCAAAATGAACTCCCGCAGGGATCCGTTCTCTCCCCAATACTATTCAATATATATACAGCAGACATAAAGGAAACTACAGTTAGGAAATTTATGTATGCCGATGATGTGGGACTAGTGGCTCAGGCAAAATCATTCAAAAAGCTGGAATATATACTAAGAAAGGACCTGTGTAAAGTTCACACGTAATTTAAAACATGTCACCTTACACTAAATCCTAGCAAGACTATAGCTATAGCTTTCCATCTAAACAATAAAGAAGCCGAAAGGAAGCTCAATCTATCAATTGAAGGAGTACCCATACCCAACAAACGCAACCCAAAATATCTTGGCATAAAACTGGACAGGTCTACATTTCAAGCAACATCTAGAAGGAGTAAGGAACAAAATCAATATAAGAAACAACATCCTTACAAAATTAGCGGGAACAAGCTGGGGATGTAAGGCCAATGTACTGCGCACGTCAACTATGGCTCTAGCCTAGAAAGTCGCCGAGTACTGCGCTCCTGTGTGGGGAAGAAGCACGCACTGTAAATCTGTAGACTCACAGCTCAACCACACAATGAGGATCATAACAGGGACCATTAAATCCACTAACACACAATAGCTGCCAGTCCTCGCTAACATAGCTCAACCCGATATTCGACGATAAGCCGCAACTGCCAAGATAGTGCTACAAATAAAAAACTCCCCCGACCTGCCAGTCCACAAGGACGTGTTCCAGGAATGTGCCATAAGACTTAAATCCAGACACCCTATTTGGAGAAACTTGGACGTCCAGGAGTAAATGGAGGAGAAATAGAAGAAGAAATGGGCAGACAATAGAGTACGCCACCAACATCTAATAGAAGACCCTACCCACAGAGTTCCTGGCCCGAGGGCAGAACGGACTATACTCAACAGAGTAAGGACGGAGAAGGGTAAATGCAATTACCTCATGCATAAATGAGTATAGTGGACTCAACAGACTGCGCTTGTGGCCAGGTACAAACAATCAAACACATCGCACAAGAATGCCCATTGTCAAGATTTGAAAGAGGCATTGTGACGGAATTCATGAAGCCAGGGAAGAAGCTAGAGAATGGCTAAAAACTATAGATCCACGCCTATGAACTTATCAACATATAGACTCTCACTTAATAAATTGTTTAACCAAATTATTGACCATCTATGTAACATAACTATGGTAACATACCACTACAAGATTTATGTTATTACCTATTTAATGTTTATATTTCTTTGTATTGATATTGTTACAAACCATTTACTACTTTATTATAATTCTATATGTGTTGTATTCGATTGCCATATGAAATAAAAAAAAAAAAAAATACAGAATATATAATAAGTTTATTATATAATCAATGTTATTACCTATTAATTTGTGAGCTGTATTATTTTGTGACACTCATAGTCTTGTGTGTCGTTGTTCAGAGTCAAATAAATATACGACAAGTTAAATTAAACATGTCGTATATTATATTGTTTTTTACAAAGTTGAATTAAACATTGTATTCAAAATTAACCAGTGGTACTGCGAAACGCAAAATAAAAAAATAAAAATAAAAGAACCGGATGGGCCTCGCTCTGCTGTACACAGTGTTGGGAAATATCTAGATAAATGTATCTAGATAAGTTATCTAGATAAAAATTATTTATATTTTATCTTATCTAGATAAATTTATACTCAGTTATCTTTCTCTTCATCTAGATAAAAATTTTGTTATCTATGAGTACCAATCTAGATAATTTATTTAAATAGAATAAAAATAACATTTGAAAATTTAAAATGTTTTTATATTTTCATTTTTACATTTTTCTGTACATCTATATACTTATTACACAGATAATAACTGGCAAGATGACAATCTTCTTATGAAGTTTATTTTAAAAAAATAACTGTTTATATTATATGTTTATATTCAAAATGTTTGAAATTTGTTAAAAAAAAGACAGAAATGTATTGTTATTTTATTTTTCAAATCTAAGATTTTTTTAATATTAAGTTAGAGAATAATTTGGCATTTTCTTATGAAGTTTATTTTAAAAAAAAATTATTTTATATTTTATGTTTATTAATATTTGAAATGAGTTGAAAAAATGATATTTATTTTAAAATGTTTTTAATTATGAATATTTACCTAATATCTGTAGGCTGTAGTATCCCGAATGTTTTCAAAATTAAACATGAAATTATCTCATATTTATCTAGATAAAAATGTACTTATTTTTATCTTTATCTAAATGAAATTTAGTATAACTATCTTTATCTGTATCTAGATAAGAAATAGTATAGTCATCTTTAACTTTATCTAGACAAATTGTTAGTTATCTATTCCCAACACTGGCTGTACGCTTGGGGGTGAAGTGCAACTCTTCATAGGATAGGTCATTATAATAGATTTGTTAAATTTTAATTCAATGATAGGTATCATTGTATACGAAAAACGATTCTGAACGGAGATGATATGTTTGTCTAGAATATAATACAATGTTATTTATAAATATTCTATAAGTATATTTTATTTTTAAACGAAAAATTTAGAAAAACCGAAAATTTAAATTGTCTATAAATAAGTCAAAATATGTCAAAGTACTTTGAAATTTTAACCATGTATAGAAAACGTCAATATAAAGATTTAATGATAATTTAAAGTTGTTGCGGTTTTTCGTTTTTGAGTTGGGGCATTTTAAAAAAACCGATATCATTTGTCAGTCTAGAATATTATACATTATATTATATTTTACATGTAATTTTATGTCAATATTTGCTGTTCAAACGCTTATAAAAAAAAATTGTGCCTATGGATTTTAATAATTTTTGAATGACATTAAGAAATACTTCTGTGGAATCTTCTATTAAATTTTCAAGTATTTTGTAGGAGCCAAATTTTTTTTATCACCGATTATAAAAATAAAATGTAAAAAAATCAAATATTTTAAATGCCTATAAGTGGCTTAAAAATCAATATAATATTTTGAAAAAAATATTACATAAAAGAAATACCAATCTTAACAGCTGGTAGAAATTTCAAAAATCTGCAACTTATACTTTTTGAATAATAACAAATATTAAAAATCGTTCGAGAATAAATCGTTATTTTATGCAATTTCGTAAATATTTAAATTTCAAACAGTCATAAAATTTGTTCCTCTAAGTCAGGAAGAAATTTTTTTAAAGATTTTTGAAGAGTAGCTTATAGATAACCTAGTGTTAAAATTTTGAACCTTAAGTATGAACAGAAAAAATTTTATAAATTTTTTTCTACAAAATAACTTGCAAATTTTCGCAATTTTTACATATTTCGTATAAATTGGAACTTTGAGCACTTATAAAAAAAAAATGGTGACTTACGATTTTAGATTTTTTTTTATCAGATAAGGAACAACTTATAAGAAACCTTGTATTAAATTTCTGGGCAGCCAAAAAAATTTTATCGTTATTTTAAAAAAAAATACTTAAAAAAATTGAAAATTTCAATTGTCTATAAATAGCTCAAAATATGTCAAAATACTTTGAAAATTAAACGGTGTATAGAGAACGCTAATCTAAACATTGAGGGAAAATTTCAAGTATTTACATTGATTAGTTTTTGAGTTATAGCAAAATAAAAAATTTGATTTTGTCGAAAACTGGTTTTGCGTAAAAACTCCCGTTATTCCCTTATTTTTTTAGGGTTTTTCCCGTCGCATTTAAAAAATATTGAAAAGTTTTTACCTTTGACCCCCCAAAGTACCAACTAGATTCACTTTCCTTTCAGAAAGTTGCTACATAAGCAAATCGAAGCATTTTTACTGCCAAAAAAGGTGTCGTCAGACACAATAATAAAAAAATAAAATAAAAAAAAAAAACACACATCATTGTAAAACCAATAGATTCCATCACTCCGTTCAGAATCTAAAACTTATTGAGTATTTTTCTATAATATCTTATTTTTATGGTCAAAGGGCCTCAAATTAATTTGTCCCTGG
>JASXSY010001296.1:0-126506 GCA_034509805.1 Sipha maydis | reverse complement strand
TAATGGATTATTCGTCACACATTATGTGCAATGCATTGTGCATATATATAATACACATTGTTATTAAGGTTCGGCATGGTCATGAACTGTATAGCATTACCTACTCAATATACTATGCACTACTCGCATACTTTAAAGAGACGATATTAAAATCTCTCAGAAATAACTTTAGTCCCGTAAAAGCGGTTAACCTTCACTATGTAGTTATCATATAGTGTGTGACACAACGAGCTTTGAGGAAATGTCTGCTTATTGTGTTATTTCACCACGAATTTACCTGCTATGCATGCGATGTTCGGTTAATCGATTTTTCAACGACTATTGTTTCTTTTGCCGAGTCGTTTAAAAATCATTTTTGTTAGAATAAAATGACACGGCAATGGTGATTAATCTGCTGTGGTACCTAACTATAGTTATTGGTTCGAAATATTTTAACCGTTACAAATTTTAAATGTTATCAATCTATACCGGATACATAAATATATATATATATATATATTGCCTAACCCCATATGTAATTTACTGTACAATGATTTACTGTTATATTATACTCACGTTGACATCATATTATTGATAAGTAAATACTAGTACGATATGCTCTTGATATATTGTAACGCTCATTGTAGTTGTTATTTAGGTTCACGTGAACATTCCAAAACGAATCATGTATTATAACTGTTTCCATACTGAATTACTAATTATTATTCTGCAAAACTATATAATAATAATTTCTATTTTATTTCACGTATATACTCCAAATATTCTACATTGTAAACCGAATCCTTTGATATATCATACATACATAATATATAATATATAGAAGTATTGTTGTATAGCTGTCAAAAATGTATACGTGTACACTATAGGATAACACATGTATAATGTACATATGTATGTATATATACTTGTATATTGGTGGGATAGGTAGATAAATGATAAATTGCCGAGGGGGCAACCCGTACACGTTTTCATGAATGTCGTTCGATCAGTGTTGGCGCTACGTTATTACAAAACTTATAACTGGTAGGTGTGATGGTAATGTTCAGATACATACATACATAACCCATAAATAATATTAATATATAATCGCATTTAAAATGGTTTTTTCTATATATTTTACCATTCCGGCATACACGTTGAAAAAAATATAAATGGTTTATTTTAATACGAACTTAATCGCTTTAAAATAAGTTACTTACAGTGGTTTTTATTTTTTATTAGTGAATAGTTATCATACTTAGAGCTTATATAAAAATATAATATATACCTATTATAAAACATAAATAAGTCATATTTTGTATTTTAACTTGGAAGTGCAAGAAAATCAATTTTAAGACTAGGCACCGATTTATCGCATCAAAAATTCAAAAAACATAAAATCTCCAGATTAAATGTTGGTATTTATTATTATTATTATTATTATTATTATTTTCTCTGCCACATTGTAGAAAAAACTTAAAAGTCCATTGGGTCCATTGGTCACATATAATTTCTACATGGCTAATTACAACTTTAATAAGTTGATATAATAATGCTACTTTTCGGATGTATCCATTTTCAATAGTAAAACTGTAAACAGAAAAGAGCAAGCAATAAACAAAATGGTATAAAATATTATAAGTAAGTTGTTAACTTTAATTTTTCATGATGTTGGATGTATATATATATAATAACTATTTTTACATTTACACTATTTTTATATACTTTAAGAAATACGAACTAACATAACACATATTATTTCATTATTTCATCGTAATTTGTGAACACATAAGCAATCTCATACAAACTTATTCAATGGAACCTATTGTCTTGAAGAAATTAAAAATAAATAACAATAATATAAAAATAATAAAATCAAAAGAAAAATGAGTTATAAGATTATCGATTTAATTTTTACTAATTTTGGTGACGTTAGTGTAAAGTGATACAATCCATTTTTAGCTGAAGTTAACCTCACAATAGAAAAAATGTATTTTCATTCGAATTAAAAAAAATGTATTGTATAAGCTGTTTCAAAAAAATATGTTAAAATCTGAATCTGGATGATTTTATATTGGACATACATTCATGGTATATCTGTGTATATATTGAGATAATGATTAATAATCATCATTGATTATAGAATATAATATATTCTATATTGCTGTATTCTATAATCAATGGTATTACATAATTATATTAAGTATTGAACGAGTGAACACAAATATAAAAGTATGAGATGTATCCTTATAAAAATATTTCCTAAATTAATTGTTCTATAGTTGTTTGATATTTAATAATCGCTACCATTATAACCAACTAGCATGGAGGAATGGGTGAACGTTATTTCATGCAATTTTGAAAACGAATATTTTCGAACCTTATTAATACTATTTAATCAGGTAACTGTTATCGCCGCCGCGCGCCGGCCGTGTACATACAATTTTTATTTCTAGTAACTTGCGCAGTTGTTTTATACTTATTTTAACTATTTGAGTAATATTCAACATTGAAACGCGACATTATTACAAGTTTGAGTAGAGCAATACATAAAAGTGTTGCGCTCGAGCTAATCGGATTTTCATTTTCTAATATAAAACGTATTCACGACGCAAGTATGTGTACTATTTCGAAGATTCCTATTAGAAATAAAAAGTACGAACAGATATATAATGTCTATTATATTAAGATCTGTGTAAAAATAGAAACTAGGTATTCGATAACGTGACGACAACCGCAACCTAGTACGGTACATTAAATTCGTTAATTTTAGGTATGTTGTCATTACTATAAGTCCAACGGATAGCTAATATTACCGTTCTGTTTTACGTAATTCATATCGTAATAAACCAAAGTCGGAAGTAAGGAAATAATAATATTTCGCGATATCCTCCGCTGCCTATTCTAGTTTGGTGGCGTATCTTTGTTTACAAGCTACAACGTTGGCAGCGCATGATGTTATTAATGTTAACGGATTGAACGATTTTCACGATGTTGGGGTTAACAAACGCTGGCTAACGATAATGTTATCATGGATATTTCTTTGTCATTATCAATTTAAAAACAGTAATTTAATCGCTTATTATAGAAACCCCATAAAAGACCATCAAAAACAGAAATTTCGAAGTTTTTTTTCTTATATTTTATTAGTAGACACATCGATTTGTACAGAAACTCCTATAAACATCTTATTTACGTGGCCAATTAGTGTCTATGCAATTTTTGTTTAGAGCAGAAACTTTACATGTGACATTACTTAGGGGATTTTTTTTTTTTATTAGTTTATTGAAAGTTTAAAGTTCTGGGCGTACGAGGTTTCTGTAATAAGCGTTTCAATTATTATATTTTTTAAGTGCATGCCGGTGGTGTCGTTTTCGTGGCTTACCCAATCTATTAAGATAAATCCAACAAGTTTTAGCCTTCACAAAAATACTCTTACCTAATCCCAAATTTGGGCGCGAGTTTTGCGACGAATAGAACATTTTTGTATACTTATTTTTCAATCGCAAAGTAAGTTGTACGGCTCGTAAAAAATACTAATATTTTACTAGCTGTTTTTTTATATACTGGCAACATTTAAAAACTATTACGATATGAATAATATATGAACAGTAATATTTTTTTGGCCAAGTATCTTGGAGTTCAGTATTTTATTTTCTGGAGTTGACCCATGTCTTCAACATATACATCAATCCCACGGCCGTCTTAGTAAAATTACTATATTCAACCACTAGTTTTTTCTGCTCGCTGACGATTTTTATCAGATAGAGTAGCTACTAAACGGACTACACCCATTGGCAATGGTTTTTTTTCGTTTGCGTATAAATAATAATTATTACTTCGACAACTGTCAATATACTAACATGAATCAAAATAGTATCTGTCCTGTCGAAACGATTATATTTTAGAGCCGAAATTTCCATTTGCCAATTTTATTATATTATATGAGATCAACTGTGGCAGTTTCTGAAAGTTGTATCGCAAGCAAATAAAACTGTTGTAAATATAATACTTCGTTCGTAATTATAAAATGTTATGGTACTCTAAAAACCTGTCTTCTAATTAAGTAATAAATTATTCGATAAGGAAAACCGCTTATTATAATCATATTATCCTCAGTATAGTCGCTCTGTTGCAGTTACAACTTTGGTGTCGAACCCGTCACTTTTCTCCGGTTAAATAAATAAAAGTACAATTTTCTCATTTTGAAAAAAAAAAAAAAAAAAAAAAATGAAATAGGTTGTTAAACGTCCTTATGCGATTTTCGGTACTGCTTTGATCTGTCACTCTTGAATATACATTTGGCATCGGCCTAACAACTTAATCAAATGTTGTTTTTTTTTTTTAATTCAACTGCATTTTTTCGAGCCCGTAAATTAGGAAAGAGACTATAAGTCGTCGAATCCATGGCAAACGGTTTTTTTATTAACGAGTTTAACATTTCGTACGATAGATCTACGCGAAAACTTATCGGTCGTGTGAACTACACTGCATACCGTTAAAACCCATCGTCTCGTCGTGCGGTGCGCTGCCAACGACTCCCGCGATCGGTGACGACGGCAGCGGCGGCGGAAAACCGTTACCGGTTATACCCCGTTCCTTCACGCTCCCAAATCGGACACGCGGCGCACCACCGCTCCGTCATTCGTTTTACCTACGACAATAGAATCCGAAAATAATGCCACCGAGATCGATGACCTCCTCTCGTTTATATACGGGCGACGACACAGCAATCCGTCGTCTCATTTCCGACGACGTACGTATTATACGATTTATAATTGTAACCGTCCGCATGTAATATGCGCGATTTGTATGTGTATTTAAGTTCTCGGCCGTGTGCAATGGTACCTATAATGATATGCCGTTGAATTAAACACGGATAGGTTTTTTAAATAGAAAAAAAAATGATGAATTGAAAACTTGCGTGTATGGAGTTATGCATTTTCTTCATAATTTTCACACCTGAAATAATAATACGTTTGTTTCTTGCTGCAACGTGTGCCAAAAACGAAAAGAAAATATAACTCAGTAAATAGAAAGTGTCAAAAAAAAAATGTCCTTATTAAAATCACAACTCTTTGTTATGCGATTGTACAAATTGTGTACTAAAAATGTTTTAACGCCAGATTAATACAAATGCATTTACATTAAATTGACAGCCCTGAAGTGCATATATCTAAAGTATGTATCCATAAATAATTTATTAACTATGTATAATTGGGAAAATTTTTTCATCGACTGTTATTCTAAATAAAATTATCCTTCCAACTATAGCCGTTTTCAATTCAATGTGCACATGTGACATGTCATCATTTCATTCACCACTATCCGACGTTGCCGACTACAACAATGACTAAGTCATCGAGCTCCTCTCCTATTACAATACCGTCCATCAGCTTATCGTTCATATTGATTTTTTTTCGCTTTCCCGTTCGACCGGTTCACGCGACGACAGTATTGCACTGGTTCACAACACCTATATGAATGTTCGTGATGAGATATCATGTTTTTACTCATATTCGATAACGTGACGGTTGCTATTGCTATTGGTTGACTCGTTTCGTCCGGACATTCCTTCGTGTTAGATAATATTATGTCAATTTGTTGTGGTATATCGATATTGCCACTATTTTCCCGGTTCTTTTTTTTTATTCCACGTACCACCAAAAATAATAGCATTTGACGGGATGCAAAATATTTTATAAGATACCGCAAAAGAAACATTCTGTTGAGGCAGTTTATATTATTGTAAACTTATAGAAACAATGCTCTCTTGTTATTTATAGTCGTGTAATTCGCTCACTCGTTGATTTTTCCTCTTGCATATACTTCACCTACGTATATAATATTTGTGTTTGTATAAATGCTTGTCGATTTTTTATCGCTGACCAACTATCAATTCGTGTCAATTATAATATATGTATATATATATATATATATATATATATATATATATATATATATATATTGTAATTTCACCGATTTTGAATTGTCATTTTTTCATATCTCTCTCTCTCTCTCTCTAATCGCTTTATTTTACTTCTCAATATTAAGTTTGTACGCCATCACTTTGTGGTAAATATTGTATGTGTTATGTCGGCATTGATCAGGAGAAAAATGTACATTAAAATATTGTTTAGGTACATTAAACAATGGTAAAGGATAAAAATGTGATCATATTGTATTATCATTTTCCCATCTAATATTTTTTTTAAGAAGTCTCTCGATAAAAATAAATAACTTCCATTACAAAAATATATTAAGTATATCAAACACATTAGGATCATATATTATATAAGTATTGTACATATAATCGATTGCGCGCGTTTTGTACGTTTAGCTATCGACGTGTACGTGTTTTATATATATGCAACCGATTATACTAAGACAAAAAAAAATTACACTTAAAGTGCATGTTGTGCGTGGTAAAATAATATATATATGTATTATAAGAAAACACCTTTCGTTCGTCGTGACCTTTTTTCATCGCCTTATATTAATTGTTTTTATTTGTACATAAAATTTGTTATACAACTGATCGCGGTCAGTAACTCAGTCGTTTCGTAATTGAAAAGTAAAAAAAACAGAACAATGAACAAAACAATAATAATGATAACGATGATAATAGTAATAATAATAATAATAATAATAATAATAATAATAAAAATAATAATAGCTGTAATAATAATGGCGCTTATGTGTGCGGTCGCAGCAACGGGACAGCGTGCTAATGAGCACAAATCTCACGTGGGAATCTGCATCGCGCGCGTTGATATCCATACTTGTTTATGAATATTAATATGGTTAATATATATATACAGTATAAAATATAACGTATTCTCGCGAATATTATATTGTTGTGTGTTTATATTGCGTGTACTCGTCGGATTTCGACACAGTTTTTTTCCTCATATATATATATATGTGTGTGTGTGTGTGTGTGTGTATGATAATATTATCATACACATCTGCAATGTTGTAGCCTGTAACACGACTTCACGATTATTTTTCATAACAATATTATGATTATGATTATATTGTATACTATGTGTACACTCGGTGGTATCGCGTGTAATATATAGTGCTGAGTTAAACTCGGTCAAAAGATAATCACTTGAGAACTGATTGTTCGGAAAATCCGAACAAACGACAACGACGTGGGCGAAGTGATGAGTTTTTTTTCACACACGCGTTATAAAAATGGTGGTGTAATATATGTAAAAAAAAGAAGAATCCGCAAAAAACGAACTGTAGAGTGAACGGATTACTGATTACTATACGGTTCAGCTATTTATTTATTTATTTTTTTTTTGTGTAGGTTTTAATTTTTTTCATTGAATTCGATTTTTCGTCGTTTGGCAATTACGCGATTGTGTCCGTACGCTTTTATGTTTCGTTGCAGGTCATGCGCGTATATTAACGGCAGCAGCCACCGTTACCGCTGCATAAATATTCTGTACGTGTGTGCGCACGGATATAAATATATAAACGCTTGGAAATAGGCTTTCAAAGGGTCATTCCGCGTATGGGTATGTTATAGCGATGATTAGGATAATAATAATGTGCTTTCTCCTGATAAATTAATTGTACGCTAGACGGCACCATGTTGTTGTATTGTAGGTAGGTGTAACCAGATCTAGGAGGGACAACTGGGTACGCTTGCCCCAGGATATGTTGGTATAAGGGCGCTCTTAAGTATATGAAATATATAAGAAGTCATAAACATATTTCTTACGTAAAGGCGCTGAATTTTTATAATCCTCGGGCGTCAAATTTCCTAAATGCGGTACTAAGTATGTGAGATGTACAATATAGAAGAGTTTCTCCATATTATCGAGGTTCCTCGTTTACGGAATAAAAAAATGAAAAAATAATAAATATTATTAATATATATAATAGGTAAGTTTAAATAAAAAATAAAATTAAAAGTGTAGTATCTACCAGTTTGCAGTAATTGTACATGTGCATGTGTTGCGAAAAATTTACGCCAACAGATGTATTAACTTAAAAATCATGAGGCCATGTTTCGTTAGTTGAAATTCTTTAAAATTTTTAGTTGATACACTCAGTCCCATTGAGTCTTCTCTATTCTCCCTATTTCTGCCCTGATCATTCCCGAATTCGAGCGAAGATACCTCGTTGTTGTATCATATATTTTTTTAAATTTCATGATTGTTTTAAACATGCTTAAAACTGTTTTAAAAAAGTTTATAAACAAGTAATTCCCATTCTGTGATTAACAGGCTATATCTTATGAAGCACCGAAGCAGAGCGCTTGTGCTCACTAGTGACGCCCGAAAAATGTTATCATGATAAATGTTATTTGAAAAATGTATCAATAATATTATTCAATGTAATTGATGCTACAATAGCAATATTTCTATAATCTAATATTTTATCCATTCTGTGGTAATACGGGTGTGGTGTACTATTGTGTATCAATACATCTTGCTATATGCATATGCAGCGTCGCGGCTACATAGTCAAAAACTATCATCTTCGCCTATTACTTTATTGGTTATTGAGGTTGTTGTATACTAGCAGTTAGTTACTCGTGTCATGTATTTTGTGTATAATTACTTAATAATAACTCATAATTATATGTGGAACTAGAAACTGTTATGCCTGGGTAAGATATTAAAATCACGCTCTATCATAGATTAAGAATACAATTTTTTTCTAATAATTAGCATATAATCATAATTAATGAGTTTTAAACACATTATCAATGAAAAAGTTAAAAATATTAAACTAGTGTCAATAATAGTTTATATACTACAAAAATTACACTCTCTAAAATTATACAACCGGGGATGAATTCTCGTCTTTCTCTCCTTAGCTCCATCACTGTTCGTAATTTAAATTTTTTTTAAATAGTTTAAATATTTTTTTTAATATTTACTATTTTCTAATTTCTAATTCCTAAGTTCCAAAAAAAATATGGTGAAATTCCTATCTCTACTCACGGCACCCTTAGTTATTTTATAAAATTGTAGAGGTATCCTATACCTATAATCTACTCGTATATTATAGAATATAGATATAGGATGCTAATCGTAGTAATATTTAATGTACCAGACCGAGTGCAGCGAAATTGCTAGAATATTATTAAATGATTATTTATTATTTTGTGAGTACTTGTTTTATAAAAGAAGATAAGATAATAAGTCATAAGTTATTCACCATGAATTAGTTCTTAATTTTATAATAGTCCACATCGAAACGATATCAATCAAACTGGTACGAAAATTAAAATAGTTTGATGGCAGTATTACTATAAATTATATGAAATACAATAGGTATTATATTATAGACTGTGTTATTATTTAAAACGTTTTATTTTTCACGAAAATGATTTTTCTTAAAAAAAAATTCAAATAATTTTAGGGCCCCTCAATTTAAGTTCGTGGGACCCCGGTTGGGAATAACTGACTTAATCTAATAGAGCGAAATGCTTCTTTTTCCTCAGGGAAATTGCTTTCTAAAATATTCAACTTTTAGTTCTACACTCCAAAATAAATGTGTATAATCTATGACGACGCGTTCTTTGCAGTAAAATAAACTTCTTTAAATGTATCATAGAAATGATGTAAGTAACAAGTGTTCGTGACTCCTGAAACAAATGAGATTTTATTACACAATTTCAAATATTGTGTAGTATACACTTTACTTTCTGTATGTTGTGCACATAGTTTTAAGTCCTTCCGCGTGTATAATACATGTCTTCAACCAACCTTTTTATCGCACAACGATTTGGTCGGTTGAAGTTTCACGAAACGGACGACTAAAGAAAACACGTACGACCTGCGGAGCGTGAACAGGTCCGTGCACCAAAAGGTCAATCGTTAAACATAGTACCTAACCAACTATATTATATAAGTAGCCATGGTATTGTTGTACGATAATGAATGAACGGCTGCGGCAACTTTGGTCGCGTTTATTGAAGGCATTAACTAGTTACCTCTCCCGTAAAACATCTAAAGTGTAACTTGTCCAGTTATATATAGTTGATGTGTTCTGCGGTTGCCAATCCGTTAAGGTGCAGATGCCATATCATTGTTTTGTGAAACTTTCCATCACCAAACCATGTTGAAACTGAATGAAACAATTTGTGTATTTCTAAACTATATAAAATACAGATATTCTATTCTTAAAGTAATCTTCGGCCGAGGCTTTAGTCACATCTCGGTTTTTCTCCGCACACATTCTAGGTGTTATCTGCAAAATCCTGTTTTTCATTTACATGCAGTTATTTTTGATTCATTACCGCACTGACCACACTTATATTTTTGTAACTTAGTTGAACAATAATATCATTGTAAGTGCTTTGTGTTTGTTTCGGGACGAGATCACAAGTCTCTACTCAGCGGGTCAACGAACTCAACTTTATTCCGGATATATAGGAACTAAAAATGTGCTGTTTCGTTAGCATTTTATCATCAAATGGATATAAGAGGAGTTACACTTGAATGGTAATTTTAACGAGACCGGTGATCGATGAATTTTAGTTCAATGTAATCAAAATTCATGGGTTAAATAAGTTTTAGAACATTCTAAATCATAATTTTACCGTTAATCAATAATAATTTAGTCTTGTATACAAAACATAAAATATGAATCTACTTATATTTATAAAACGGGAAACAATGCTTTACACAACTTGCTATTTTATTAAGCCTTGGCGCTTCGCGACGCTCATAATCTGCTTGTTTAAAAATCTGTCTCTAGTCTTTTAGTAGTTCACTACCATCTGAAATTTAAATTTCCTGTTATGTCACGTGAAACGTTTGAGGAGGACGCTGATATTTTACAAGCTCTGTGAACAAATTTGTTTCCCCCATCCCGCCTTTACTACATTTATTCAAACTGAGATACTGCGTGCTCCTCCCTACCCCCGAACAGCGAGGCTAAAACTGATCCGCACGTGCATGTGAACGAAGTTGTCCAAATCGTACTCCGTTTTACACAATCCAAAACAAAAACAAATTGCATCTATTACGTATACATTATTATGTATTATATTTTAGTTTTGTTGTAGTCTTCGTCGTCACGTTGGTCGCGCATAAAAATAAGGTCAGACGATGATGATGTAGTTCTTTCCATGCAATATATCTAATACATGAACGGTTTTTTTTTCTCATTCCATTTTACATTATTGCCGTTTATCGTTATTATTATTATTATTATTATTATTATTATTATTATTATTATTACTATTATTAATACACTACTATATCATTATATGTGAAGGCCGTGATGTCAGTTATGATCCGTTTCACTAGTACTGCGGTCAATGCTAAATATGTATTTAGATACACGTACATATACATATTACACTTTTGTATATGTCTTTTTACTTAAAATCATACTTGTCCTTACAAGATTACTCGTGTTATCCATTCACGATAAATATTTTAATAACTATTACAATTATAAGTGTATATAGTTTTTGAAATTGTAAAATAATTTATATTTTAAAAACTCACGTCCAAGTTTTACCCCTAATTACAAATGAATAAATCGTACAGATTTTCGTGTCTCAAATTAATAAGTGAATTAATGTTTTTTGTTTTGTATTTTCAGAGGGTCGAGTGGAGGTGAGCAGAGAAAACAAGTATCTAAGTACCATGACCTCTGGAAAAGTTTTTGGAGAACTGGCTATTTTGTATAACTGCAAGCGCACTGCTACTATTAAAGGTATGGCGTTGATGTATAATCGCTTTGTATAAAAATAATTTTTATAACTATAGAATTATGTGACTTTAAGACTATAAAATATAGCCGATATGTTTTTAATAGTGATCGATTGATTAATCAACAAAAATAGAATGAAAATGTGTACAATTTTGGTTGATTTAAATCTATTAAGGTCGTTTAAAATACTTCGTTCTTCGTCCGAATGAATACACATTCTATTTTACTATACTAATTGGACTGAATCTCAAACCCAAGATCATTGAAAACCAATCTTCCTCTCCCCTATAGTCTAATAAAACCATAACATAACATAATGTGTGTGTGTATATGTGTGTATGTGTGTATTTTATACATTTTATACATTAGTCGATAGTAAAATAATTCCAAAATCATATTGCTCAGTAGGATTTTAATTTCGGTAATATAAAGAATAGCTTTATTGGAAATTTTAAAATTTTAGACTAAATCCAGAATTTTTTTATCCTTAAGAATTGAATTTATATTATTAAATTTTAGATATTTCTAAACGAATGTATATATTTTAAATGATACATTGATTTAAAATATTTATTTAGTTTTTGTTTAATTATGTAAAAATATGGAAATCGAATTAAGTAAACATTAATTTGAACTTTTTCTTCAATATTAGGTAGGTACATTATAAAAAATTCTTAAATTAAATAGTTTCGGGATACAAATGAAATATTGAATGTATAAAATTAATCGAAACACATCTCATCATAAAACTAAGATTTGGATAAACTGTTGACTTATTTCAGCTTTTATTATTATTTTTACAATCATACTTCCCGTTAAATTTTGTTAATTATTCCATTTAAAATTCCCGTTTCTTTTTTTTTTTAATAGTCTATTATTTTCTATACATTTTCCCTGTGTTTGAAGCTTTAATAATTTTAATTCTTCTTCTCCTTCGCATTTGTCTCAAATATTTAAAGTCAGCTATTCTTGTCCTATACCTCCACTCGTCTCGATTTTTTACATCCCTTACGTACACATCAACATTCCTCATATTATTCTCAATCGTATCCAATTATCTCTTTTTTGGTCTTCCTCTTTCTCCTTCAACGTTATTTTCATAGCCACTCTTACAGCTTTTGTTTTCTCACGCCTGATCACATACCCAAACCTAAATCTATTTTCTATCATCTTGTCCATTATTGATGCTACACCAATTCTACCACCTATCCCATATTCTTTCCTTATTCTATTTTCTCTTGTCATTTCATTCATCCATCTAAGCATTCTCATTTCGCAACATTCATACTCTGTTATATTCTCCTGTCAACCTCCAATATTCCAAACCATATAGTACAATTAGTCTCACTACACTCCTGTAAAATTTATTTTTCAGTCTTATTGAAGTTATTTTGTCACATAATGTGCTCGACACTTCTCTCCATTTCATTCCACTTTACTTAGTCCTATGTTATACATCCATGCCAAAGCCCCCGTATTTTTATATAAATCTTCCTAAATATTTAAAGTTCTCAAATTCACCAATCACGTCACCACTTATTGTCATTGTTCTCCTCATACCCTCAACTGCTTGATATCTAATATATCCTCCCAAATTATGCTGTATATACTCTCGTTTTATTTCTACTAATTCTTAATCCCTTTACTTTTCTTCCTCTCATCCAATTTCTAAAACTTTCTTGGATACTCCTCGTTAAGTAATCTCTCAAAATATTTATTTTAACTTTTTTTTACATCTTCATAATTTGTTAACAACCTCTTACCTTCATTTTTTATACAGCATTACATTTTGAAAGTCCCTGGATCGCTTTTCTCTAACTTTAGCCAGTTTATACATTTTTTTCTCCTTCCAGTGTTCCTAGTCTCTAATATAACTCATATAATTTCATTTGATTTTTTTTAGTCACCACTACTTTTTGAATTTTTTCATCCCACCACTACGTTTTCTTATTTTCTGGCATACTACTCTTGGTTTCATCAACAACGTCTTTTTGTTATATTAACACAAATTGCCATTTTTTCCCAAACCTTATTTAAATTTCCCTCAACATTCAATACAGGTTTTTTTTACAATATCCTTATCTTTGTTTCCTTTTAATTTGCACCAAAAAATTCTCAAGTTCTTTTCGTTTTCCTTTATTTAATTATCATTCCTTCTTTCCGCTACACCACATCTCCATTATCAACTTATATTGTGTTATTACATTCTCTTCAGGAATTATTTTACAATATTTTAGTATTTTTATACTGTATTTCTTCCATATAGAATAATCAGTATGTAATCTATTTCTTCCACTTTTATGTGTTATATAATGCTCTTATTTTTTCCTAAAATATTTATTAATTGTTGTAAACTCATACGGTGATGCAAAGTCCAAATCTTTTTCTCTAGCCTCATTCCTCTGGCCAAATCTTTGCACTCTTTCATATTCTAGTCTCACTACCTTCATTTCTTGGTATTCCTTGCATCACCTCATTCATCTTAAACCAAAACTCTTCCTTCTTCCTTTCTTTATATCCTACTTGTAAGGCATACGTGCTTATTACGTTTAATACTTTTTCCATAAATACCAATTTTACCATAATAATTCTATCACTTTTTTTTTACGTCAACTACCTTACTTTTCATATCCTTATTCAATATTACTCCAACCCCATTCCTAGTACTAGTTCTTCCTGAATATATTATTTTATAACCCTCTCCTATTTATTTTACTTTCTCTTCTTTCCATTTAGTTTCCTGAACACAATAATAATTACCTTTCCTCCTCTTCAGTACTTCTGATAATTCTCTATTTCTGCCTGTTAACGTTCTAACATTATACGTGTGTATTCTCACTTTATACCTATCTCTCATACCTAGACGCAGTTTTTACCCGAACAAAATGGTGATGTTAATATACCGTTGACGTTACCCGTGTTGGTCAGATCTGAACACATATCTGGTAAAAGCTATCACACAGGATGTTCAGCTGGTATCACACACTTCATCATCTAGACTCCTCCACCTCTAACTATATTTCCTCTCACCTGTCGTCCTCACACAAATCCGCCTGAGTTTTGTTTCAGATTCCTCATACTCTTTGATAACATTTTTACACCGGTTGTCAACCTGACGCAATCCCATTTAGTCGTGACTGGCCGAAGAACCGTGATAGTATTCTAATCCCCTTCCACGGGGCTAATAGTTTTAATTCTGTAAAATATTTCAATTCAGATTTTCAATTTTTTCTTCTTTAAATAATTTATAACGTTTACATATACATTTAATAGAAAGACTAATCACAATCTATTATTTGTCAACGTTAATACTGCAATAAAACGAAAAATTAAATTTTCACTAAAGCAATTATTTCACGTCATCGTGTAATAATATATCATCGACACGATACATGGCCAAATCATTTCAATTGGCATTATTAAACGCCTGTTTAATTGTTTTTGTTATGTTTGTTTCGCCTCTAACCATGCCATTCGGTTTGTTCGAACTAACGATAGTCCAGTACGGACTTGACGATCCCAATAATGCGGACTTGCGCTGTTTCGAGTCGGTTCAGGCCACTGGTCGCAGCGATGTTCTGCATATACGCGTTATTTTATTGGTTGCTAATTGATAACAGAAAAGCATTTCTCTTCTTTATGACGTGTAAAATGAAAACTAATTACAATCAATATATATTTATTTTTACACACACACACGCATATAACATATATATTTGTGTATGTGTGTGCGTGTGCGTGTGTGTGAAAAAATAAAATATACATGAGAGCTCTTGCATATATTATTATAATATTACCATTATATTATTATAATATTTGTAATCGTTTACGGCTATAGTATTATTATTTTTAACAGATTTTTCTTTATAATATTATACTATATCATTTTATACTATACTGATGTTTATATTTTTTACTGAAGCCGCTACGGACTGTAAACTATGGGCGATCGAACGACAATGTTTCCAGACCATCATGATGAGGACTGGTCTTATAAGACAAACAGAATACACAGATTTCCTCAAAAGGTAAGTGCGACTATAATACACTGGAAAAATGCGTTTAATTCATAATCGTATGTTATATATTAATTACGTTATTATTATGTTCTCAGTGTTCCGATATTCAAAGACCTCCCCGAAGAGACTCTGATAAAAATTTCGGATGTTTTGTATGAGGTAATGTTTGCATTTACATTATAAAACATATGCACTTTAATATAAGTTCTCAATAAAAATTCTTAAACTTTCATTTCTCCTGTCAGTTCTTGAAATTTAAAAAAAAATATTTTTTACTGTTTTTGGCTTAGTTGAGATTTTTAAATGGATTCATTTTTTTGAAAATGTCACAAGTATCAGTAATAATCTTAATATCGAATAGATCGTTATGTAACTTATTTAAACATCTAATATGCGAATAATATGGTCTATTGCTTACTAACATTTCACTATGGGTATATATTTATCTTCTGTCACTTAACTATGATATGATCAGAACTTTAAATGCAAATTCATATCATATAAATGTAATTAAATATACTGTTCGAGATTGAATTTTTAAACTGAAACATTTTCAAAAAATTAAGTACTCCTCTGAGAACACGAAATTGAAAGCATAACGTTATTGAAATATATATTACTTCTCAAAAGGTTCCAATAATTAAAATAATAAAAAATATCATTAAGTGACCGGAAAAAACGAATGTTTAACTTTAAAAACCCTTACACAATATTTAAACATATAATGCAATGCGTTTTTCAGACCTCATACAGCGCCGGAGACTACATAATAAGACAAGGAGCCAGAGGTGATACATTCTTCATAATCAATAAAGGAAAGGTAAGTATTTGACTACGTCGAAACCAGCGTGCAGAAACATATTTATTGTAGTACTAACCCCTATACGATTTCTATTTTTCTCCGCAGGTAAAAGTTACCATTAAACAATCCAACAGCACCGAAGAAAAGTATATCCGGACCTTACAAAAGGGCGACTTCTTTGGCGAAAAAGCCCTACAAGGGTATGTATATGATATTGCATGCATTATCCACAATAATGCAATTAGAAATAACATTTTGGAATTCTAAGGTTTTCTATTTTACATTCGTAGAGGCTCTACATCCCTAAAATGTTCTCGAGTAATTTATGATGAAAAATGAAAACAAAATTTGATAATAGCATAATTTATTAATGTGCATAATATAATATAATTGAATTAAAATAATATTATCATTGATTATACGGACAAATATAGTCCACACTATTGTATATTATTTATTTTCAATACTTTATGGATAGATTTGAATTTGAAATATTTTTGTTCTGAATTTTCAACATTAGATCGAGATTTAATTTTTAATTTTATTACATTGCAATTACTTTACGATAAAGAATTTGAGATTTTGTCATAATATATTTTTTAAAAACTGTAGTTTTATAATATAAAATTAAAGAATTTATTATTACATTAATTTTTTATTTATTTTTATTAATTTTACCAGAAAGTCGTAATAAAAATTGATAAGCGCTAGAAAATAAAATGTTGATGAAATAGGTACTTCAACGAATTTCAATTACAAAATTAATTATTTAGTTGTTTTTCTATATATATATTTATTGTAGGCTCAAAGCATTTACTAAATACTTATATTAGCATTTTTAAGTCATTTCATAATTTACAGAATATTTTAATAAAATGTATACTGTTAGGTTAGTGCATATAAAATGCACTTAAATTTTTATATTTTAATTGATTATATTTTAATATTATTTACTTACCTACCTAGATACTTTTTTTTTTTTTTACAAAAGGAACAACATTAAAATTTCATTCTACCCTATTATCAACTTGATTCTATTACAATATCAACTATCTTTTAAAATATAGATAAACTCACTCATCCTACTTCTTTCTCTCAAAATCGTTTTTTCGAGAGCAGTGGTACATTAGTTTCAAGTTTCAAAATAAAAACCAAACCAGAATCATTGTTCACTCTTCTCTGAATATCACCGACCTAGGTGTTAGCTTGTTTTTGTTAATATTGTAATGAAAGTTATAAATTTTATTTTTAATTAAATTAATTTTTTACTTGTATTATAATCACCATTATTTATAAATAATTATAATAAAATTTCAGTTTCAGTAAAAGTAACTGGAAATATATTATGATTTATATTCACTGGTCCTCATAAAAATCTATAATTAATAAGATTTCGAAAATTATATTTATTCATAATTTAAATTATACCAGTATGATAATTACTTCCTGAATTATTAATTAAAAAGAACATTTTATAATATTTTATGAACCAAACAATAATATATAATGATTAGCCATATTCTTATCGCGTGTTATCTTTACTTAAACGATGCATAACTGTTGTCTTCGTCAATTATAGTTTTTTTTGTTCACATAGATTAATATATTAGGTACTCCATACTTGTTCATCTGTTTAGTTTTGGGTTATAAAATATAACTACGTTATTGATACTTTTCGTTTTTATATTACTCAAAAACATGGATTATTTATCTATACATCATTGATATAATTTATGATAATCTATTAAACAAAATGTCATCTTTGTTAGTATTCGTAATATGTATTCAAGTGTATCCAAAGCATAAAAACAATAAATTAGTTAATTCTTTATTAAAGAATAAACTTAAATTTGTAAAGTTTACCATAACATAATAAAATGTAGGTATAAGTAATACAATAATACGTATGAAATAATTGGCGTATTAGTACATAAAAAGATAAAATGTGAAGTCGCCACGAATATTAATCATGGTTCAAATAAAAACGTAATTTTAAATTAATATTTTAACTATTTGGCTTAACTATTAGGGATGTTATTTGGTATGCCACTGTACTTAAAGCGTGTTTATCCTCTCGCGCTTTTGATTAAGTCAATACAACAATCTTAATATCTCTTGTCTATATACTTTTCACAGAGAGGATTTGCGAACTGCCAACATAATCGCGTGCGATCCTGACGGCGTGTCTTGTTTGGTAATCGATCGAGAGACATTCAATCAGCTAATTTCCGGTCTGGACGAAATTCGAACTAGATACAAAGATGATGACGTTGCGGGACGAATGAGGTAACATAATTTCCATTATTGTATTTAGGTTGTTGTCTTTCCAATATTCATTACAATGATTAACGGTCATATGTTATTTTAATATTGTTACAATTATTAATATATAATATATTTTAAATTTTTGTGCGATCAGTGCTCGAATTGTAAAAATACCCAGTAAATGAACCTGATTTACAATTTAAAAACTGTGCTTAAAATGTTACCCCCAGACCTACGTACGGAGGAGACTTTTCACTCTTTTAATTTAAATGAACTTCGAGTAATTATATTTTTGACATAAAACTATATACTTAGGTGTAGGCACTTCAATAATTACCAGTTTATGTGAAATTATACCAATTTGTTGTTTATTCTATAGTATAAAAATAACATGCTGAATTAATGCGTTTAACAACAAGTGGAAATTATGTAGAGTGTAATTCTAAAGTAAAGCGGACAAAAGAGATACTCGTGGTGCATTTACAGCTTTGAAAACGATTTAGAATCGATCACTCTATACTAGAGGTTCCCAAACTTTTTATTGTACGACCCATTTTGGGAATTTTTTTTAAAATATGGCGACCCACAGTATCAATGAATGACCTATTTTTTTTTAGTGAATCAGTTGCTTACAACTAAAAATATATATTTATTTTTAATATAAAAATATAGCACGACCCACCAAAAATATAATCGCGACCCATAGTTTAGAAACCTCTGCTCTATACAATAATTTTACCTAAAAAAAAATTAAACCATTATTTTATATTTCAAATACCTTTTATAGCTCAACAAATGTCCACTAAAAGTAAATTAATCACAAATTTCTGTGTCATTATTGCATTAGAAAATCAATATCGATAATATTGTCAAATTGGTTTTGTCAATAAGTTTCTTGTCAACAAATTTAATCACGAGTAATGTCCGAGAACAATGATTCAAGCTAACGCGCACTGCATACAATAATTTTTTTTGGATCCGTCGAAAAACGTAGTAATTTCATGGTTAAGTTTAAAAAAATCTTATAATTTTTGTCTACACAAATTCGAGCATTGTACACGAGTGATTAAAATGAACAGCTAGGGTGTATAATCAAGTACATATTGTAATCATTTTTAATGAGATAATCTAATGTTCATCATTTTCACTTACATGCATTTGTCCTAGGCTCTTGGTAAGCTTAAGTATGATGATTATGTGTAGTTGATAATTTCTTCACTTTTGGCGTATAAATACCTCAAGTGTTAAAATGCAAACGCATTAGAATATTGTAATAAGCATGTTGCATGAATGTATTTCTTCATTATAGAATCAGATTTCTTTTTTTTCATTCTTCTCATGAATAAATTGTAGATAGATCTGTTGTGTCGAAGTAGTTTAATGACTTATCACTTTATTTTATAAACTAATTATAAATGGTTCTATTAGCTCAACAAACAAGGAGTTCCAAAACTTAAAACTTTCCGACCTTCAAGTCTTGGCTACATTGGGTGTAGGTGGTTTTGGTCGTGTGGAACTTGTTCAAGTCAACAACGACACTTCCAAATCATATGCTTTAAAACAAATGAAAAAAAGTCAAGTGAGCATCTGTCTACTAAATATTGACCATTTAATGTAAATTCACTGTATTCTTATTATCCATGTTAATTATGTCTATTAATAGATTGTCGAGACGAGACAACAACAGCACATTATGTCCGAAAAAGAAATTATGGGTGAAGCTAATTGTGATTTCATTGTTAAGCTTTACAAAACATTTAAAGACCAAAAATATCTTTATATGCTCATGGAGTCTTGTCTTGGTGGAGAACTGTGGACTATATTGAGGTAAATATTATTGTAAAATTTAATTTGTTTAAAAGGAACTTTTCAGTATTGTTATGGAAAATGTCTTTCCATAACAATACTGAAAAGTTCAATTTTACCAGTAGTTCCAAATTCTAAGATATATATTTGCTATATAATAAATTACAGAGACAAAGGACATTTTGATGATTCTACCACCCGTTTCTACACTGGTTGTGTTGTTGAAGCATTTGACTATTTACATTCTCGCAATATAATCTATCGAGATCTGAAACCTGAAAATCTTCTATTAGACATCACTGGTTATGTAAAATTGGTTGATTTTGGTTTTGCCAAAAAACTACAAGTTAGTATTTACTATATTTTAGTGTATAATATTTTAACATAATATATCAATATAGTATTTTTAAAATTACTATGAATGTTTATAGAATGGAAGAAAAACTTGGACCTTCTGTGGAACACCAGAATATGTTGCACCTGAAGTGATTCTCAACAGGGGTCATGATATAAGTGCTGATTATTGGTCCTTAGGAGTACTTATGTTTGAACTACTTACTGGTATGTATAAGATATAAGTTGTTTTACTCGTAAAAATGGAGTAAAAGTGTCACTTATCTAACTGTATTATTTATTTATATTTATTATAGGTACACCACCGTTCACTGGAGCTGATCCAATGAAAACTTATAACATAATTCTCAAAGGTATAGATGCGATAGAATTCCCAAGAAATATCACGAGAAATGCCAGAGTTTTAATTAAAAAACTATGCAGGTATGCCTTGAGTATTTTTGTGACTAATTAACGTGTAAAAACCTGTTTTTTTAACATTGTATACATTTATTTAACAGTTTAAAAATCTTTAGTACATTAATAAATAATATAAATTATGCATGTTATTTTTTTTTACAGAAGTTCAAAATAATAAATTATTTACTTTTTTTTATTTTATATCCAACTGAATACTCACTGACTGAATGATGTACCTATTTTATGACATAACTTAAATATATATAGAGAGCGAGATTTTTAAAACTATTCTTATTGATCAACTGTTGACTTAGATTCAAAATAAAATCTTTGTTGGTTTTAAGTAAATTATTTTATTAAATTCTCTATCTGATTAAACCATTCATCCACTCAGATATATGAGGTCAACCCTATCAGATATAAGATTTTTATTTATTCTCTAAGGCACATCTTTTGTCCTAGATCATCTTATTTAAGGCATTGATAAAGCCTTTTTTTTGTGGGATTGATAAGTTTTTTATCTTATATTTTAAAATAAATATGTTTTGGACAATTTATTGACTATAAATACTAATAGCCCTATTCAATAACCTTACACTGTTAACAAAACAATTTATTTTCCGTTTCCATCTTTTCCATTTTTGCTCATTGCTGAATATTTGAATATTTAAAATATTGCAATTTTTTTAAAGCTGTTCTCATTAACTAATTTTAGAAAAAAAAATCTATAGTTGTCTACCTTATATTGAACATCAATTAATCATATAAAATTATATATTAAAAATAATAAATTGAGTAAAATTACTAGGTGCTAATGTTTCCAATTTTTTAAATTAATTTTTTATACAATATTTTGCAGGGATAACCCAGCTGAACGATTAACTGAAGTTCAAAAACACAAGTAAATTACATTATTTGAGAGTTATAATTTTTTTTTTTTTTTTTAATAATTAACATAATTATTTTAATTATCTGTTTGTGTTATAGGTGGTTTGATGGTTTCAATTGGGAAGGATTACGTACTCGGACTCTTACACCTCCTATCTTGCCAAAGGTTCGTAGTGCTATTGATACGAGCAATTTTGACAATTATCCACCTGACGCAGACAGCCCACCGCCTGATGACAATTCTGGTTGGGACAGCAATTTCTAATTTGTAAAAACAATAATTATTATTTGTCTGCATCAACAATTTCACTCTAAAACTATACGGTTAAATATTACCCATGTTTTACGATTTAGTTTTGTCATAAAAACTATTAAGTCTTGTTAATTATTTACTGTTCAATCCACAACCATTTTGAAACTATTTAAAACCAGTAAGGGTTAGATTTTATTTGATATATTATTTCGACTTTTGTTTACTGTTAACAATACCATTTAAATTTTGTTTTTATATGATTAAAATAATTGTTATTCCCAAATAGGTATCAAGGATATATCTATATATTAATACAATAAATAAGTGCCTTTCAATCTTGTGAACATTTATAATGGCATAATATAAATATTTGTCATTTAATGTATTTTGTCGTCATTTATTAATTTATTTTAGTTATGATTGTGCAAATTATAATTTTTCCAATTAAGTAAAAGTTAACGTTGATTATTATATATATTTATATGTTTCTTTTTTTTTTTTTTGTATAGTTTGATTATTGAATTTGTGTTTTAGCGTGTATAGTTAAATTTTTATGGAAAAGTTATCCAGATATAAAAATTATACATTCACCTATGTTATAACATAGTAAGATCACAGTAACTGAATTGTTTTTAAACAGATAATATTATTGCTCTCTAAATAGTCCTTATCCATTTAATCCTTACAAATAAATACATACTTCTATATTTTGAAACAAAAGCAAAAAATAGTTTTAATAATAAAATTTATATTTTTAATAAAACTATTATAATATCTAATCTTATATTGTAAATATATTTTGTTTTTTATGAGATATTAATTATGGTTTAAATCGTACACTTCAAAAATCTTATTAGTACATAGAGGAGAAATAAAAAATTATTACACATAATAAAGTATTATGTAAGATTGCTGTAAAATGTTTATTTTCTCAGATAAGTTATCTCTTATTTTTCCTGCCATCAACAAGTAGGTAGTAAACTGAAAGTACAAATAAATAGTTAACAAATAAATTAAATATTATAGGTACCAATCTTTTGATGTATAAAAAAAATAATTGATAATAACATTTACTTTCTAATAATGTGGGATCACTAATCTTTGAAATAATAATTAATGATAATAATAATAATTCACCAACAACATAAGATAATAGTCGAAACTAATTATTAAAACATAGTTTAAATAAATAAAAATAAAAAACAACATAAAACTGATTAGAGTTCTGATGAGCATAGTCATTATTCACTAAGTATGCACATTTATATTATATTATGTTACGACACCACATTAGTAGTGTACATGATACAGGTCTCTTTTACTCAAAGAAAAATTCCTATTACTTTATTCTTGATTATAATTATTATAGATATATTTTTTTTAAAATTTTACTTTTTAATACTCATTATTATAAATAATGTTATTAGCATTTATAGTTTAAATTTAATAAATAATATTTGATTGTTTTCTGTATTTTCTGTAAAATAACAGCTGTTTGTTAAATCAATTAAATTTTGTAAATTTTAATTTTGAGAAAATCAAGTGCTTCCACTAAGTATATAATAAAATATACCATTATCTTATCAGTTTTTGTTTAAATTTTCAAGATAAATACCCATATTAGTGTAATATTTTTCATATCTGAATTTAACTAAAATATTTCTACAAAACTATCAAGATATACACTTTTTCTTTCTGATATAACATAGTTATTGATATTGAGGAACTAATAATGTATCTTCATATATTATATCTAATAAATTTTAAACGTTAGGTACATTTTATTATATTACTTCTTAAGTAACGCATACTAAATGATTTATCAATGATCACTAGAACTAAAGATTTTGATGCCAAAAAATATTACCTATTCTATATCACTGCTAATTTCTGATAATTATATCAAAACTGATGTACTTACATTTCTGCTTATTGTAATTATTCATACATCAGATTAATGTTATGATAAATATCAAAAAGTGCAAATGGTATATATTTCATCAAGTAATCAGTACTTTACAGATTTTCTGTACCTACATTTATATTGAATTGTGTTTTTGGTTTACAATTTATATAATTACAATTTTATTTGAATAGATGTTTACTCATAACTTATAAATATAGTTATTATTTATTTGAATGTACCAACACCTTTCTTACAGGCTTGTTCCATACCTAATCGAAACTTATGTTTAGTCTTTTACAAAATGTAAGCACAGTCATAATATTATTCAAATAACATTTCTTATTCATACAATCATTCTACAATAATTAGTTTTTTCGCATTATTAAAAATAATTCTCTTACCATATTACCTACCATTTATTTTAAATTAAATAGGTACCTATACAATAGAAATTAGTACACTAAATGATTAATTATTCATACCTATTATCAGTGTTGAGATTAGGTAATTTTTATGTATCTAGATATAAATAAAGATAATTGCTCTAATATTATCTAGATTGAGATAAGATAACATGTATTTTAATTATCTCAAAACGTTGAAATACATACCTACACAATTAATCTAGATAAAAAAAAAAAATATGAAAATTGAAATATTCAAAATAAATTAATTTAACCTACGGTAAAATTTAAATTTTACAATTGGAAATTAATATATCTACTAATGATTAAAATCTCGAGATTAGATACTCAAATTTTTTAAGCATAACATGAGTTACGACAGTAATAATTTCCATATTTTACAATATTTTTACAGAATACTACACCTCGTTGTACCAGATAAAATTGATCAATTAATTTAAGTTGCTAATAAACATATTTCAACTAACCATTTTTAAAACATTTATATTGTATTTAATGACCTTATAAAAAAATTATATGTATAAGAAACATTTCAACTTTTAAATATTATAATACAAAACATAATTCTTCCAAACAAAAATCATTCTTTATTAATCGGTTAAATGATAATATAAAAAATCCCAAATTAAAGTTGTACATATTATATATAAAAAAAATATACATATTTAAATAATTAATGAGTACATTACACATGATCACTTCTTAACTTTAAAATATGAACACTAATAAAATATAGTATATAAATATCAAAACAACACTTATGATAATTTTATTTATTTCGTTGAAGACACTTACAACAAAGCTGCATTTCAAAAGTGTTATCGTTTAGACAATTTATTCTTAGTGTTATTTATCTAGATAATTACTAAAAAAATAATTATTTTTATCTTATATAATCCTTAATAACTTCTTAAGATTTTCATCTAAATAAGATGAAAGATAAATAAATATTATTTAGACTAACTGATCCCGTGCACTTCGTTCCTCGTTAAATATACCAACTCTATATGACTCAAACTTTGTTCAATTCGTTATTTAATATTCGATGGATGATGTCCTAGATTTATCTTAAGTTTTCTGTTGCCCGGAATAAAAATTCTGATTTGCAGCAGTATATTATCAAGTAGGCAATCTACCTGCGGTAGATCGCGGACCTAGTGCTGTTTGTACGTAAATGTATGATTTAACTCTAATAAAGTATCAAAATTATACCAAGTTTGACATAATACGGTGGATTAGTATAATCAATTAATACATAATCCTAACCTAACCTTAACGTACTAAAATCCGATGAATAAAAAAAACTAAATTTAACCTTTTTAGATTCTAAACGGAGTGAAGAATGTATTGATTTTACAATGATGTGTGTTTTTTTTTTTTTTTTTTTTTTTGTGTCTGTCGACACGTTTTGGGGCAGTAAAAATGCTTCGATTGCCTTATGTAGCAACTTTTCTGAAAGGAAAGTGAATCTATTTGGTACTTTGGGGGGTCACAAGTTAAAAATTTCCAATATTTTTTAAATGCGACGGGAAAAACCATAAAAAAATTTGGGAAAAACGGGAGTTTTTACGCAAAACCAGTTTTTGACATAATCAAATTTTTTATTTTGCTATAACTCATAAACTAATCGATGTAAATACTTGAAATTTTCACCAAATGTTTAGATTAGCGTTCTCTATACACCATTAAATTTTCAAAGTATTTTGACTTTTATGAAGCTATTTATAGACAATTGAAATTTTCAATATTTTTAAGTATTTTTTTTTTAAATAACGATAAAATTTTTTTGGCTGCCTAGAAAATCTTGAAAATTTAATACAAGGTTTCTTATAAGTTGTTCCTTAACTGATAAAAAAAAATCTAAAATCGTAAGTCACAATTTTTTTTTATAAGTGCTCAAAGTTCCAATTTATACGAAATATGTAAAAATCACGATAATTTGCAAGTTATTTTGTAGATAAAAATTCATAAAATTTTTTCTGTTCATACTTAAGGTTCAAAATTTTAACACGAGGTTATGTATAAGCTACTCTTCAAAAATCTTTAAAAAAATTTCTACCGGAATTAGAGGAAAAAATTTTATGACTGTTTGAAATTTAAATATTTACAAAATTGCATAAAATAGCGATTTATTCTCAAACGATTTTAAATATTTTTTATAATTAAAAAAGTATAAGTCGCAGATTTTTGAAATTTCTACCAGCTGTTAAGATTGGTATTTCCTTTATGTCATATTTTTTTCAAAATATTATATTGATTTTTAAGCCACTTATAGGCATTTAAAATATTCGATTTTTTTACATTTTTTTTTTATAATCGGTGATAAAAAAAATTTGGCTCGTACGAATACTTGAAAATTAAATAGAAGATTCCACAGAAGTAGTTCTTAAAGTCATTCAAAAATTATTAAAATCCATAGGCACAATTTTTTTTTATAAGCGTTTGAACAGCGAATATTGACAAAAAATTACATGTAAAATATAATATACTGTATAATATTCTAGACTGACAAAGATATCGGTTTTTTTTTAAAATGCTCTTACTCAAAAATGAAAAACCGCAACAACTAGAAATTTTCACCAAATCTTTATATTGACGTTCTCTATACATGGTTAAGATTTCAAAGTATTTTGACATATTTTGACTTATTTATAGACAATTTAAATTTTCGATTTTTGTTAAATTTTTGTTTTTAAACATCTATAAAATTTAATTGATTGAGCGAAAACTCTTGAAAATTTTATACTAGGTTTATAATAAGTTAAACTTATCGTAACTAAAAAATATCGGTGATCGGTTAACTCAATTTTTTTTTATAAGCCCTTAATTCTCAAATTTGTATAAAATGTGTAAAAATCACGATAATTTGCAAGTTATTTTGTAGATAAAAATTCATAAAATTTTTTTTGTTCATACTTAAGGTTCAAAATTTTAACACTAGGTTATCTATGAGCTACTCTTCAAAAATCTTTAAAAAAATTTCTACCGGACTAAGAGGAAAAAATTGTATGACTGTTTGAAATTTAAATATTTACGAAATTGCATAAAATAGCGATTTATTCTCAGACGATTTTAAATATTTGTTATAATTCAAAAAGTATAAGTCGCAGATTTTTGAAATTTCTACCAGCTGTTAAGATTGGTATTTCTTTTATGCAATATTTTTTTAAAAATATTATATTGATTTTTAAGCCACTTATAGTCATTTAAAATATTCGATTTTTTTACATTTTATTTTTATAATCGGTGATAAAAAAAATTTGGCTTCTACAAAATACTTGAAAATTTAATCGAAGATTCCATAGAAGTAGTTCTTAATGTCACTCAAAAATTATTAAAATCCATAGGCACAATTTTTTTTTATAAGCGTTTGAACATCGAATATTGACATAAAATTACATGTAAAATATAATATAATGTAGAATGTTCTAGACTGACAAATGATATCGGTTTTTTTAAAATGCCCTAACTCAAAAACGAAAAACCGCAACAACTTGAAATTATCATTAAATCTTTATATTGACGTTTTCTATACATGGTTAAAATTTCAAAGTATTTTGACATATTTTGACTTATTTATTGACAATTTAAATTTTCGGTTTTTCTAAATTTTTCGTTTAAAAATAAAATATACTTATATAATATTTATAAATAACATTGTATTATATTCTAGACTAACATATGAACTCCGTTCAGAATCGTTATTCGTATACAATGATATCTATCATTGCATTCAAATTTAACAAATCCATTATAATAATGACCTATCCTATAAGCGAGATGCACTCCACCACTAACTGTACAGCAGAGCGAGGCCCATCCGGTTCTTTTTAAATTAGCCTATCTTCTTCCCACAGATCTGCACACAAACATTCATTTATATATAATATAGCTAATCCTGTGCACTTCGTGGCCCGAAAAATTCACAAAAAAATTAGGATTGTTCAACTCCTTATTGGTGTAACTCACTGCAGTAAGTGCAACTCAGCCATGGGAGCCAAGTAATCATGATAGCCAATTAACAAATAACGAAAAACCAAATAATTATTATATTAATTTTATATATTATCAATGGCAACCACTAATAAATAAATATTATTCTCAAATCTTATAACCCCCATAGCAACCATTTATAAACAAAAATTTCTATCGTAAATCTCAAAATTCCTGTTTGAGCACCTCCCGGGGGTGGTCAATCCCCTTTTTAAATTAACCTTAAACCTACTCTCAGATCTACTAAATACACACAGAAAATTTCATGAAAATCGGTCAAGTTGTTTCGGAAGTGTTCGATAACCAACACATTTTGCGATTCATTTTTATATTATAGATACATTTTTCTAGATGTGTCTCAACAGTGTCTATTATACATAGGTACCTACCACCAGAGTTGTATGAAATGCCGATACTATCTCTTCACTTTACCCTGTCAAAAATTAAAACAAATGGATCACTTAATGATTATCTCATAATTAGAATATGTAAAAGTAGAAACATTTTTCGTTTTTTTACAAATTATTTGTATTGCATTTGTTTTTGTTTTGAATATTCTCCATGGAGGTCTGCAGACCAGGCATATTCGAAAAGTTTTACATAATGGCATTGTGACCATTACTTGACTTGAGAGGGACTCAATAACCCAACTAAATTATCATATATTCCAGCGTATCCTTACTATTTTTTTAAAAAAATAACTCACGGAACGGTGCTTTATTTACTATGTTAAGTTTTTACAGAATAATAAAAATTTAATATTTAAAAAAAAAAAAAAACTATTTACAAAATGTGTGGGTAGGTATATTTTAATATTTAAATTAAAGTTTTTGATACATCGATACGTCATTACCTTAGGTAATTTACCTGTGTCTAGAGATGTAATGGAGGGTAACACTGTATACTAGGGTGGTCCTTATTTTTAAATGTTCAAATTTTTGTGACCAATCCCCCTAATTAGTTTCCAATATATATATATATAAAAATTATGCATACAAAATTTAATATTTAATTAAGCGTTTACAGTAATATTAAAATAAGTTAAAAAAGTAAAAAATAGGAGTTATAATGTTGAGTATTATTTTAAATTTAAAAGTTTCATGAATATAATTAATTAATATAATCAACTAATATAGTTAATACAATATTGAGAGTTACATTAAAACTAAATTTAAAATTTGAAGCCAACAGTTTTTAATTAATCAAATCTGAAATTTTTTTTTTCGTTATGCAAATTCCGTGTTTGTGTATTGGGATGACTTTAGATTTACCATCATCGTAATATGTTACGATAAGATACAAATACAACCACCGTTCTTGCTATCTGTCGTGAAACGAGTTAGAACGCGTAAATTGGAGAGCATCGAGCGTCGCATGTTAATTTAGTACGCGGTATTTACGAGGGGCTTAAAATATTGCATCAGGTAATATAATTTATTTTGCGCTTTTATCCTACTATCAACATACAAAATACAATACAAATTCGTTTTGCGCTTTTGGGTTATCGGAAAAAAAGGGTGATTTACGCTCTCACCGTATACGGTATCACCGTAATTTTCACATTGGGCACTCAAATGAACTTAATATGGTTTTCTTTTCTTTTTTTTCGAAAATGTTCTAGTCTATATAAAAATATTATATCAATGCACTCACATACTTACATGCATACGTGTATTCAGTATAAATCATCATAACTCGTATGCGAATGCAAACATGTTAATCCACTGTTATCGTATCAACATTATTACGAACAATGTATTCAAACATGATGAGTTTTTTTTTCACGGTAATCAGATTGAGAATTATCTGAAGAAATGACTGCACCTATCGGTAATTAGTAATTTTTATAAATATCGAATTAGACAATGACCGATGGTGAATTTCTGCACGAGCGTTGTTGGATATATGCTGTTTAAAACTATCCGTGGTAAATCACAAAACGTCATATCCGCCAAATTTGTAATATCTTATGCCCCGTATAATTGATTTTACTTTACGGTATTGTATTTTATTGTATTCTTGTACAAAACAGTGGACATTGTCATACCATTTCCAAAGTTTTATTTCATTGTACATTTCGACAGCGACGTTAAAATCCATAGATATGTAAGCGATATAAATCTAATTATCTGAAATAAAATGATTCAAAAAGTTCAAAAAAGTGAAATCTCTTGAAATGTGTTGCAAATTAAAAATTGTGAACTATTGCAATAATTAAATTGTATGCTAAGTCTAATATACATATACTATGTAATATGACCAACTGAAGACACTGAAGAAGTGCTGGACAGAATTCTAATTTAAAGAGTCAGAGCCCAGTAATACATAACGATTAGCCCAAACAGGGGTGTATTTAATAATTTTATCGGTGTATTTGATGAATTGACATGTCGATAATCATTATTTACATATTTTATACCTGATATTAAACTAGATATATATTATAAGCTAATCGTTCAGATCAGGGCCGTATTTAGAGAGGGCAGGGGCAATTGCCCTCCCCTTGTGGAATTTTGGGGGCGGTAAATTGTTATTTATTTCTCTTTTGCATTTAGCCAATTTTGAATTATTGTAATTGTATTAAATGTTTTTTTTCTATGTATTATATTTTGTATAGCCGGTGTATTTATCGGTGGAAATTTAGATGAAGTTTATTATAGGATATTCTCTAAAATCTACTTTTAAACGAACGCTGAAGGATTTTATAAGAATTTTATAAGGATATTACACAACACGCAGAAGCCTGAATGCAGCTCGCATTTTAGAGTTGTTGTTAACCACTGCATTTGTATTTAGTACAATACAAAACGATAAAATAATAATATGATTAATATGTTTCTTTTCATTCCCTCCCTCCAACACCCTTCCAGAACCAAAATGGGGGACGGAATTTTATAAGTACCCCGGGGCGCCTAAATTTAAATTCAGCCCGGGTTCAGATTCAAAGAGATAAACTTTTACAGCTGAAGCTGTACCTAGTGTACACCATCCCTCCACAATTTTATAAATTAAATTTTATTATATTTATTTTGAACTATAATTATTCTTGGGCATAAAGTGTAGATATTTATATTTTTGTTAGGTAGCATATAAGAATACATAGGTTAGGTTAGTAATATAAATTATTATATTTTTTTAAAACCAGTTCTTAACCTAAAAAGTGTAAAGAGAGAAATAAATTGAAAATAGTTAATTTTCCAACATTAACATTTGGTTCGTTGTTTTGATTTTATAGTTTATATCAAAAAACCATCAAAATAATTACACATGATGAGTAATTCTATAAATAGCTATGAAATAAACGAAACATTTAAACAATTGTCATAACACTTTTAAATGTGATGTTTTGGCAATGATCAGTAAATGCATTATGTGAAACACTAAAAATCTTCTTAATCAACGTCATTTTATTTCAGGAAAAAATTATCGTCAAGTACTTTTTAGCAGGTAGGATTATGGAGACTAAACATATTGTATGGAATCATTGTCCTTCTAAATCATGAACGTTTATTTCAGCATAGATAATTTTGCTGAGATATCATTTTTTCTAAAAGAGAAACTAGTAAGTAATAGAACGATTTATTGGAAGTTATTGAATAGCGACCATCAGATTTTTTTTATAGTATTATTTGTGTATCGTATTATAATGCTATTTTTACTATAGAATTTATAATTTATAATGGTGTTAATACATTTTTTTTCTTTTTTTTTGGCACACTTATGTGGTTTACACTGTCTCAATTAATAATATTTTTGTTTGATCGATTTTTATCAAATAGTCATTACGTATCAAACTATAAAACACTCAAATACCTATTTGATATTTTGTTTATTTTATAAATCTATGATTTTCATATGGTTGTAATGAAGTAATAATAGTAAGTACCTATTCTTAATAAAAGATTTTTTTATTACGTTTTTGTTTCGTTAAATTGCGTAATATTGACCGATCGCTCGTAACATCTACAGGCTACAGCATAGATTTATAAATCTACATAATATTTTGTAAAGTATGGTTTATGTTTATTTATTTAATTTATTATTATGTTATACCACTAAAGTATAGTATAACTACAACAGTATATTTATTTAATTTATTATTATGTTATACCACTAAAGTATAGTATAACTACAACAGTATATTTATAAGTATATATGAGTGTTAGTGATGATCGATTGTAATAGTATTTGTTATCGAATAGAACCGCAATGCCTATTTGGCTTAATTAGTCAGTGGTAGCTATGCACGGACGACCTTAACCCGCGCAAAATTTCCGTACCTGTATAATACAGTTGTATTTTCGAAAGTTCAATTCACCTTGAGACGGAAATAATTCGGTCCGAAAATAATATTACCGATGAGGCCATCGAGTAATACCATGCGTAATGCGTGTACTTGACCGCTGTCGAAATTAAATTAAAAAAAAACAGTGATCAGAATAAAATCAATTGAAAATCAATTTTTAAGATGAATTAAGTTATTAGAATGGGGATGTTATAATTATTTATTTTTACTATGTTTTAATTTTTACCATTCAATTTATTAAATTGTATGTAGTTATGTCTTACATAATTAATAGTAGGCTACTGTTATATATTAGTTATTACATAAATAATAAAAATTCAAGCAAGACTCAAGTAGAGTCAAATGATAATATTTTCATTTATTAGATTGAACCAGGAACACAATTTCTAAACATACTTGAAACAAAAATTTTCATATGCGAAAACCTGTCTATAATCTTTATAATAATCTTATTATAGATCATATCTAATACATTTTCGATTTTTTAGTGCTATATAGAAATTAATTTTAGATAAGTTATTGTATTAATTATATAGATTGTAATATTTTCTTAATAAAAGAAAAAATAAATAAATAAATAAAATGTACCTTGGGAACTCGTCTGGAACTGAATATCTTCTTGTTTTTGCTTTATTCAATTATAAATTATAAATATATATATATATATATATATATATATATATATATATATATATATATATATATATATAAATTTAATAGTAAAGAAGCATGTCTATAAGAAAATACTTTTATTCATATCCAGTGCGACCTAGCCTGTAACGGTTATCGCGGTATTCTATAAGTGTTGTATAAATAATGTACAATTTAATTACATAATTAATGTATAATTATAATACATTTGAGTACACTCGTATCTTTTTTTTTTTAATGTAATAAGTTGTATAAAACAAAAAATGTGGTATATTATAATACTAATATTTTCTACAAATAATAAAGAAGCATTTAACATGCTAACGAACAGAAAAATATATTGCTCAAAAATCCGAGACAGTAATATTACGAACAAGGTACAATGTTCCTTCCGGTACGTAGTTATCAGTTCATTATAAAATGTTATATATTAATTATTATATTATATATTCTATGAATATATTTACCATACTTATGACATATATAATATGTGTAAATAATTTTACACAATTATGACGTTCACCCACCACGGCCGAAAGGCATAACTAGCGAATCGACGACAATAATAATTTACATTAATTAGAGGGGAAAAACGTTGCCGGAAGAAAAAATATCGCCGAATGAATTTGTCAATCGTGTCAATTATTGATATAACGGCAAACCGTGCCAAACGCAGTGAGGAAAATCCGAGATCGTAACGATTGTGTCGTTCCGCTCTCGTCGTCGTTTGAAAACATTAAAATGGCGATTTGCCGCCATCCAACAGCTGTTATTTTTAATTCCGATATCTTCCACCCCCGACCCTGTAAGCCGGTCTCGCCGGTCGATAGAGGTCGTACGAGACGACACGGAGTTAGGTGCATTGGTATCGCGGCGCATGGTACCGGTCATAGTGACGTCACTATAACCGCTGTTCGTCTCGGTTCTACCTACGTCATGCGCGTTAAAGTCGGATTCCCGTGACGCGACAAGAGTACCAGTCGACAACAGTCGTGGACCGGTCGATCGTTCGCAGACTGAATCATTTACCGTGCACACCCAGTCAAGTAAACACTTTTCACTTTGCTACGTCTCCAAAGGTAAAATATTATATTTTTGCTTGTAAATTTACGCTCTCTATTGCTGTTTTGCTGGCTCATATCTACCGACTGTATCGTCTCTGTGGGTTTTAATTGAAATCCGTTTTTTTAGGTAACTAGTATGTAGGTATCTTATTTTATTTGTGACTCGGCTGTCTGTCCGTTCCCGTCTGTGTCGGTCGTTACCAATACGTATCCGCCGCCATGTTGCTCGGAAAGCTGTTTTGGCAATAATGAAACGAGTAACTTGGTCACCTATCGATTTTAATTTCGTTGTTTCGGTTGTTTTTCCGTTTTTTTATTTTTCGATGACCATTCTAATTGCTTCAACCGGCTTCATTCTTGACCTTGCTCGACCTTCACATTGATTATTGTCTTTTTGTCAAACGCCCTTTTATTCTTCGTTTGAACTTTTCTCCCCTTTCATGTAATCCGTGCGTTGCCAATGATCATAGATGTTCCGTCAAATTACTTTCATTGATTTTCTCTTAATTGGCAATGCGATTTAGGGTATAATCTTGAACATTTTGTTCAATTTTATTAATTGACTTAGCGAAATTGATTTGTTGTATATTATAGTTTTTTAATATATTGAAGTTGTTTTATTTACATTAGAATACTTTTTTAAATCGTTATTGCATATTATTAATAAATAATATTGAAACTAAGTATTTTTACTAATTCTTATGTGCTTTAAGATTTTGGATAAACTTTAAAAAAAATGTATGTACATACATAAAATTTACTTAATACATTTAAGTTCTCTGTATAAATTGTTAATTTTTTTATGGCATTAATCTAAATATTCAATTGAATTTCTAAGATAAAAATGTTTTTAATTAAATATATATAGGGTTCTGAATTTGAAATATTTCAATAAGGAAAATTTCACTCTTTTTGAAATATTTCAATGAAATATTGAAAAATATTTTTTCTTCTTTTAAACGTATTAGGTTATAGATGATTATAAATAATATATTGATTATACACAGGAAATATTGATAGTTAATAATTTAATATGTTTATGTTTATCAAGTGTTACATTTTAATTTTGTTTTAATTAAGAAGAGGTATCTATTTATTTATTTTTTTTTTATCTTTTTTGTAAGTTTTTTTGATTATTATTAGCTTATTTATATTTATTAAAATATAAATAATTAATACTTGTTATATTTTTAATATTTAATAATTTAATATCAAAATCTAAGATTGATTATTTTCAATTATTTCAAGAAAATAAATTTCATGAAATTTTAAAACCCTAAATATATACAAATGTTTTAATGAGATAATAATTAAGTAATATTAATTAATTTAAGTCAATACAAATATATTAAATCATATAATATTGTGTATAAAATAAAAGCTATTGTTTTATTTATTTTTTTTATACAATAACACTAAAAATTGCTTAGAAATATTTAATGCTTTATTCAGATTGATTGATCAATTCAAGTCAAAAAGTTATAATATTATGAACATTAAAAATATTTTAGAACATTTTATTTACAGTTTTTTAAACTTAAATTTTAACTTTTATATTCTTATTATTTTTCTATTAAAATGTTATGTCTTAAAACTTAACTATATCAAATTAATGTTAATTTTTTACAATTTACTGCTTAAATGATTCTAATTTTTTCTATAGGTACTATTAATTTGTGTTATTTTATTTCTAGTTAAAATTACATACTCTTAATCATGTCGAACATTGGTATTAACGGATTTGGCCGTATCGGCAGATTGGTGTTGAGAGCTGCATTGGAAAAGGGTGCTAAAGTAGTAGCTATCAATGATCCTTTCATTGGTATTGAATACATGGTATATTTATTCAAATATGATTCTACTCATGGACGTTTCAAGGGAGAAGTATCTGTTGACGGAGACAGCCTTTGTGTTAATGGTATGGAAAAATAAATTTAAACTCGATTATACAAATGTATTGTTTTTAATTTAATATGTTTTTTTTAATTATTAGGAAACAAGATTAAGGTGTTCTCTGAACGCGATCCTAAAGCAATCCAATGGGGATCTGCTGGAGCTGATTATGTAGTTGAATCTACTGGTGTGTTCACTACCATTGAAAAAGCTTCTGCTCATTTGGAAGGTGGAGCTAAGAAAGTTATTATTTCTGCTCCCAGCGCTGATGCACCCATGTTTGTTGTTGGTGTTAACTTGGATGCTTACGATCCATCTTTCAAAATTGTATCCAACGCTTCATGTACAACAAACTGTTTGGCTCCATTAGCTAAAGTTATTAATGACAATTTTGGAATTGTTGAGGGTCTCATGACTACTGTACATGCAACTACCGCCACCCAAAAAACTGTTGACGGACCATCTGGAAAGGTTTGTTTTTGTTTATAAATACCCAATTTATTTTATTTAAATAATTTATTATTGAATAGTTATGGAGAGATGGTAGAGGTGCTGCCCAAAATATCATTCCTGCTGCTACTGGAGCTGCCAAGGCTGTTGGTAAAGTTATTCCTGAACTGAATGGAAAATTAACTGGAATGGCTTTCCGAGTACCAGTTGCTAATGTTTCTGTTGTGGATTTGACTGTCAGGTGGGTTTTTAAGTCTTGTATTAAAATAATAAACTATCAGGTCATTTATAATTGTTAGTGATTAATATTGTCTAATATTAATTCTCCTGATATATAATAGAAGTTTCCTTGTCTTTTGAAATTTATTCAGTTGTAGTATAACCTTAATTATTTTCAATGATGTTTTTCATTTTTACTTTTTTAAGTTTGCCATTATTTACAATACCAATTATCTCAATTAAATAAATATAAACCTGATATTTCAAACTGTGTTGTACAGCTTGGTAATTTTTCATAGTTGACTTATTAATATCTAACACAATTTCGGCCATTAAATGTTATGCTTTTTTTATACCATTATTTTCTTGAAATCCATTGAAAATATTCACATTAGTATATTACAACTTTTATCCAATTTTCCCAATGTATCAGTATTGGTTAAGCTGGTAAAAAAATACTTTTGTGATGGGCCCATAAATTTATACATTAAAATTCTAAAAGATGCTTCTAAAAAAATTGTCTTAGTATTTGAAATTTGTAATAAATATAAATACTAAATATTATATTTTAATTTTATACAAATGTAAATTAAAATAAATAAAATTACCGAAAAAATATAAAGAAACATTGAAAATACAAAAAAAAAAAAATTGCAAAAGAAAAATGTTGCTTCTGTTACATAAAACAAAATATGTGTTTAGAAAGCATTGTCTAAGATCATTCAAAAAATTATGCATTTTGTATTGATATTTGGCCTCTAGTTTACATTTATTTTCCATAACAATATAACCTATGGATAGTTATTTCATATTGTTAATCTAATTATATTTGTTAAATATGAAATAATATATTTTAGATAACTTAAAAAAATAAAAATAAATAATATAACATGTTTATCTGTACTAAAAATAATATGGTAATAAAGTTATTATTTAGTTATTTTTTAACTAAAATATATAGCTAAATTTCCTATTAATGTATCCGAGTAATTCATTTTTTATTAGTTATTTTTATGTGTAGTTTTTAATCAAATTAATAATGATTTTATGCAATGTTGGGTTAGTCTTACATTTTATTGCATTTTTGTTTTATAGTTATTTAAAAAGTTAACATTAATTTATGAATGTACAATTTGTAGCTGAATTTTTAATTAAGATTTTAATTTTAGACTTGCCAAACCAGCAACCTACCAAGCCATCAAGGACAAAATTAAGGAAGCTGCAGCTGGCCCATTGAAAGGAATTTTGGGCTACACTGAAGATGAAGTTGTTTCTTCTGACTTCATTGGTGACACCCATTCTTCAATCTTTGATGCTAAGGCTGGAATTCCATTAAACGACCAATTTGTCAAACTTATCTCATGGTAATTAATTATATTGAATAAATTTGATTATGTACTAATAATTATTTTTGTTAGGTACGACAATGAATATGGTTACTCCAACCGTGTTGTGGATTTGATCAAGTACATGCAATCTAAGGATTAAATCATTCAAGTTGCTACTATTAGTTGCATTATGTAACTAGACATAATATGTGTTAGGATTAAATTACACTTTTTCTGTTTACCATCATCATTTTGTTTGTTTACTGTGTGAAATTTTCAAATAGTAAGATCCAATTTTACTTTTATAGAAATTGTATTTGTGTTTGTGTAAATCCTAAATAAAAAATAATTATATACCTCAATAAAAAAAAAAAATTAACAAAGAATTTTAGAAGACAATAAAATTATTATTAAATACTTATTATAAATTAAAAATAAAACAAATTGAAATTAATATGCATATTAGGTAAATGTTTGAAGTCTTGATCCCATTTGATTTGTTGTTCAATCCGTTTTGATAAGGACCAATTTTTGTTGCATATGCTATTACGTGTGCAATATAGTTTTGTTCATGAATGGAATGAAACAAGTGTCCCATTGGTCCTAAAAATTAATTTTTAATAAGAAATGTTATCATTTTATATTTTAATGTTTACCTTTAGCATATACTGCTACATCACTTCCACTATGTACACCAGTTCCTTCCTGAATGCCAACTTGTTGTGTATATTCATGACTTGTTGTTTTTGAAATTGTTGGATCTTGTCTGATGACATAAGTACCAAACAGTCTGTATATAGGATCTGGAGAAAATCCAACTGAATATGTTAATGTTGTGTATTTAACATCATCTACTTGTGATTTTCCAGCCACATCAAGAATATTGTTGCCTCGTTTTGGATATCCATTAATAGATAATGAGTTGGCATGGTCACTGGTTACAATTACTAATGTATCATCTAACATGTTCCACTGTTTCAGTAACTCTATTGAAGTGTTCAATGCCTTATCAAATTCCACAGTTTCGTCTAAAGCTAATCTGGCCTTGCTTTCATGATGTGCTAAATCAATTAAACCTCCTTCTACCTACAATTTATTATAGAATTATATTTAATTAATTATAAGTAAGAATTAAACTCATGAACTATTAATTAGGGTATGCAGGTTAATTGTTATTAATATATTGAATTTTATTTTGTACACCCTATATAGGAAAATAACAAAATATTGACAAAAGTGGTTTTTAACCATTTTTATCAATACTTCACATGATTTATATTTTTAATGTAATACATTGGTAAAATAGTTCATAATACTTCATGTGTTTTAAGTGATTCACTTGATATTTCTTTATCAGTTAATTTGATAAACTTTATTTTAACCGCAATACATACCATTAAGAAAAATCCTTTTTCATTTTTTGATAACACTTTTAATGCTGTTTCAGTCATAAATTCTAATGACGGTGTATCTAACATGTGTGAAGTTCTATGATATTCCATTGGCATTTTCCCATTTGAAAATATTCCTACATATGATCACATTTGTTATAAAAGCTTATTTCTGTGGCATTTTGTTAAGTACTTAACATTTTTTAATTTTTTTCAACCAATATTGGTTGTATCTTATATTATAGAATTTTATCTATGTAGTTTTATAGTGCAAAAAATATAGGCAAAACTTATTAATGCTTATTGACTTATACAACTAGGTACTTATTATTTCAATAAAAGATTATTTCTCATTTAATTATTATACATGATGGGTTATTAACCCGTATTTTAATAACTAAACTATGTGATATTGCTAATAATAAATTTCTATGGCTGTGATGAAATAAACAATTAAAAACAATAGGTGGCATATTGCCATTTAACAAAAAGCATAAATCGACAAAATATAGTAAAAAAAAAAATCCTTCAGCAAAAAGTTCAGACCTATAAAATAAACTATGTAATACCTCTAATTTATTTCTAATGCTTTTAGAATTGGCATGAAAATTGGATATCTTTACATACAAAATTGCACGAAATAAATCAAAATGTAAATCCATGACTATTTCCAGTAGTTCAGAAAATTCGAAGTTATACTTACTAAACTTGATTATTTCACATCAGCATTACCCACAGCCACTTGAAGAAGAAAAATAAACCACCAATATGCCAACCTTATGATGTTTGTATATCACATATAACAGAATATCATTCATACTCAGAGAAATTAATTTGTGTAAATTTACCAAAATAATTATTAGAATATCTCGGTTAAAATCCAACCTTACTCATTGTTCCCATCGAATTTATAAATAAGGCCCAGCGGTAAAATAAACTATAGAAAATCATATTAGTAATAATTATTTTTTTTTTAATTAACATTTTATGTATTTTATTATTTTATAGTTGTTCTACTTGTACTCATCTAAGTATATCGTACTTTAAAGTCTTAAATAGCTAAAACCTATGTAAAAAACATTGTAATCAAGTAGGTATACAATTTAAATAGGTAATAATAAAAATAAAAACATTCATAGAAAAATATTATCAGTTAATTAGATTTATTTCAGTTCTGACGTATTGATATTTGTTATGAAAATGAAATTACCAACCAACAAAAACAAATGAGAAAAATGTAATATTAGAGATCAATTGTGTTTGTAATTCTTATTTCTTGTTTAATTTAGGATTCAAACTTAGGTACAATAATTAATGTTTGTTTTAGTAATTGATTTGTTGTCATGCACTCATGCGAAATAAATGAAATATAGAAGACAATTATAGCTACTCACCTAAAATATATTCTGTGTTTTCCGTGTCCAATGATTTCATATCTTTTTCGCTGGTCAAGTATTGATATGACAACTTCTTTGACGCTTTGTCTTCGATCCACTCTTTTATTAGATCCTTACCATCAGTTCTCACACACAAGTGTTTGTCCAGAAAGTGCTTAGAGGTAATTGTTGAATTATTGGCGTTGAAAGATTTCTTGCCACCACCCATAATCACCTGTTAGAAAGAATATTTTACATAAAATAGAGCGAAACCAAGGAATATTTTGTATTTTATTTATAATATCTAAATATTTATTCATATTATGCTGTATTGTTATTTTGTATTGCAGTAAACCTACGGGTGCACTGATGACTAACACAGTGCAGTATGTGTTACTATTGCAACATATTGACTTACGGCAGAATTGATAAAATATTTGAATAGACCTAAATTCTGAAAAGTGGTTTTTCCTTTCATTTTACTTGAATATTTATTTATGTCATAATTGTGAAGTAGGATTTTTTGCGTGGAGTTTTTACTGGGTTTAAAAAAGAAAATGTTAACAGCATGTTCTAAACATTGAAAAATTAATCATATTTATGAGTTCTGTCAATAGAAAGTTCAAAAATAAAATTTTTTTTTTTAGTGTAACGGCTAAAATATTTTGTTTTAAGAATATGAACTAAAATCCAGCTCTTCTATAATATCTAATTTCATTGTTTCATATTATTTTTAAAAAATATTTAACATTTAAAAAATACCTACGATACATTTTATTTCAGTTATACATATTATACCAACTTAGAACTTGGAAGTGTTGGTATTATTTTGGAAAAATACTGTAGTAGTAACATTTCAAGTTCACCACTGTCGAATAGTCCATAGCACCTAAAGGCACCTATACATATGTATAGAGCCGTTAAAAAGTTCAGATTATCTATGTGGAAAATCAATAAAAATTTTATATTTTCAAATTTACTCTTAGCACTAGTTGGTATGTTAATTACATGAGATAATATTATTAAAAATTTCGTCTCTTCATATCGAACGCATATATTCGGAATTACTTTTGGAAAGAGCTCAAGTTGTTCCTTATAATTAACCAATTATTTATTTTTATCACATTTGTTAGTATTTCGGGAGAACAACTGCATCGTCTTACACATACACAAAAAACTGTTCGTGAGACATAATTTACTGTCGATTGGGTAGAGGTGGGTGGAGGGTTGTATACGTGCTAACGTACGACGTATGGATTATCTTAGAAAAAATATATAGTTTCTACGCCACACGAAAGTGAATTATAACGGGCGTACATTATATTATATTGAAATGCACCTTAAAATTTCGACCGGGCTCTTCCTCGATCAGCTGCCTGGCGATATCCTTGCAGTCGTTTATATTGTCTGGCATAGCGGCGTTGCATTCCCATTTCCGGTTTGATGTTCGGGCGTATAGGGCTGCAGGCGTGGCGTCGGTTATTCTGGTGTTGGTCACGAACCCTGCAAAAGAGCAAGTAAGTCGATATATTTACTACAGAAATTTTAGCTGCAGGTAAGTGAAAAAATTTTGAAATACATGGAAAACAAAAAGGTTGAGATTTTTGATTTTTCTTTGCATTCAATTCAAATCATACATAAAAAAACAATAAAGCCATTAAACCTTAATTACTTTCATTCAGTACAGTTCAAATGATTCTATTACAATTTTTCTATTTTCATTGTTTTATTCGCGCATAACTGTTAATGTTAATGGCATATTACCACCTTACCAAAATAATGCATGCCCATCAATTGCATATTAATCAATCAAAATTCCTCTGAATTACGAAATGTAGATAGTGAGGTGTTTAAATTCCACGATAACGTTAATAATGATATATCCGATTAACATATCGAGTCGGATAAAGAAATAGCAGCATAACACAATAATAATAAAAACTTATCGAGAGTAAAAAAAAAAAAAATAGTTTATCGATTATGGCTAGTCTAGTTGTTGATGAAATTAAGAAGGGGGAAAATTCGCAATGCAAATTATTCAACAGTAGTAAGCCTACTGATTAATATTCAGATTTTTTTTTTAATTTAATTTTATTTTAAACGATTAAAAAAATTTGCATGCCGATTTTATTACACATATTATTTTATTTTAAACTACATACATATGTATTGGTATTAACAAATTAAGATAAGTCGATGATAACAATAATATTATTAGTGATTGCATTTAACAGAAAATGTATAATTCGATTTAAAATAGTTTGCTATAAATTAGTTGTTGTCAGCATCATCTGAAAGAAATAGTCTTGCACTGCCGAGGTCACAAGCTTCTATTTTCGGTTTCGGTCTCTAGACTTGTAGTACCACGAAAATTACTTTAGATTCTTTCTATTGAAAGCTGATTAAAAATTGGATCTTGTAGATGGATATTTAGCATAAAGATTTTATGATCATATACAGGAAAGTATTAATATAAATGCGTTAAAAGATACATCCACCTTCCATGAACTTTCAACAATATAAAACTTCCTCAATTGTTAACATTAAAACCGATGGATTCTATTTACTCTCGTGATTATTTACTGTCGACATATGTTATATTTTTTTAAATAATTTTTATATTTTATAGTTACACTTAAAATAATTTCAAATTACTTTAACGGTTAATAAAACATTTCTATGCATTGCTTTTTTGTTTTGAGTTTGAAAAAAATTGGTCAAAATATTCTTGTTTTATTTGGGTTTATGTTGATTGCTCATAATTTGCTTTATAATCTATTGTGTTGTTGTATTTTAATTTGTGATTAACGTAACCGAAAAATCATAAAACTTATGACAGGATTAATTTTTCAAAATTGTAATTGTTTTAGTTTTAGGTACAAAAAATTAAGTTTTTTTCATTCACTCTAATATATTTATGATAGAAAATATTCTTTAAATTGTTGTATTAGTTCTTGGTATGGCTAATGAATATTCTACAATCTTCCAAAAATGGTTGATCAATATACTTTTACTTTTTAAAATTGTATAAATGACACACCATATTTCTTCAACCCGAACTCAATTATTCAGCACTATTCTTTTAAATTATTATTTATAATGTTAACTAAATGATTCAGTCCAGTGTACTCGTTCGTGAAGTGCGCCCGCATACCGATTTACGCTTCGTTATCAGTGAAAAGTTCAAAGGATAGCATCATTACGCGTGCACAACGTGTTATGAAAAAGGAACTGAAATATTATAACAGATATGGTAATTATATTCCAACACTTATTGCTCTCCAGGTTTTGATTTAATTATCACCGAAATCGCACGTCAACTTCCTAAAAGAGCCATTATCTTCCTTACATACATAATAAACTCAATCCTTTGACGCACTTCCCTTACCAACGGAAACTCTTGATTATTTTTTTATTTCCCAAAATCTGACAAACCAATTGAAAAAAATCTCCTTATACCGCCGATCAGCCGTTTACTCTTCTTTTCAAAACTCTGTGAAAAATCTATCCTCGAACGCATTATGTCTATCATTAACGAAAAACAGATACTACCTGATACTCAATTCGGATTTTGTAACTCCCATTCAACTATTTATCAAATTCACCGATTAGTCGATACTATCTCCCTAACACTTGAAAAAAAAATGTACTGCTCCACGGTGTTATTGGACGTCGCCCAAGCGTTCGATCGCGTATGGCATTCCGGCCTGCTAATCAAATTAAAAAAATGTATTACCTTCCCCTTACTACCTATTCCTCAAGTCATACCTGGAAAATCGACACTTCGGTACACGAGTAAGCACCGAAACTTCTGAACTATCCCCAATTCTTGCGAGAATCTTTTAAGGTGCTATATTATCTACGATCCTATATAACATTTTCTCAGCTGACCAACCAACCACCTCAAATACGTCTGAAGTCGAATTCGCTGACGACAAAGTTATATTTAACACCCATACTCATCCAGTCACAGTCTCAATATATCTTCAAAACAACCTAAATCTACTATTCACCTGGTATACCAAGTTGAGAATTAAATGTAATACATCAAAATTCTTACACGTGACGTTTACTCTCTGTAAAGGTATTTCTCCTCCATTAACTTTAAACAACTCTTTAATTCCTATCGCTTCAAACGCCCGATACTTGGGCATGTATTTCGACAAGCGACTCACCTGGGCCACCATATAAAAATGAAGAGATTATTACGCAATCAAAGACGTAGAAACCTCTACTTTTTATTAAATAAAAATTAAAAAATAAATTAAACCAGTACAAAATGTTATTCAATTCTATTTGGTCTTATGGTATTCAAGTATGGGGAACAGCCAAATTTTCAAACAAAAAAAATTCAAGCATTCCAGTCTACTTCGCTTCACCTAATAACGAGCGCATCTTTTTATGTCTCTAACCACACTTTACACTCCGATCTTCATATCAACACCATTTCCAAAACTGCATTTTTATATTATAAACGATCCCGATCCCGCTTAGTCAACCATCCAAATCCTCTTATAAGAGAAATCAATTCTGATACTATTCCCGAAGATCATCCTAAACGACTAGCTCACCGTTGGCGCAGAGATCTCGTCAATCAAAATTAACTAATTAATAACTAATCAAGTTAAAAAATGTTACCGCTGGGTGACTTCTTTTATCGGCCAACTTACGCTAACTAAATAAATGATCGCACATACGCTTATTTAAAAAAAAATAATTTACAGATTGTGTATATTAATTAAAAAATAAAAAATAAATATTGCCAAAAAAATCTTTACTCTCAACAATTCCAATGGCGAAGTGATTCTCTTCCAAAATATGAACGAGAAACCTACGACCGCTTCCGTTCCAAATGTCAAGCGTAAAATTCACGATCATAAATTTCCCAACGCACAACGACAAAAATGTAAAGTTATTAACGACATCAAACCGGTTTGCAGCTTTATCAATTGAAGACGATTCTAATGACGATGTACCATATTACCCTCAACAAGTGGCAGCAGCTTAACAAGTGCTATACAAAATATTATCTCAAACGAGTCACACGTAAGTCCTACTAAGTCCTACTCCCCCTCTTATAATTCAAGTTAAAAATGTAAATGATATTACTTTATTCGAAAATTCGTTATCAAGCACGATTGATATCAACTAACTATTTTTTAAAGCTACCCGGTCATACTTAAATGCTTATCCCAAAGACCAAGATAATTTCAATGCAACCAATAATTTTTTGCGTACCATTCCTTTCTTCATCACATCTACGCCCGTTTCGGCTTGTAATCAGGAACCTACACTATACGACGCCCACCTCCGATATTTATGAATCTTTGGTCATCCTCGGTCGTACAGTTATAAGAATCTCAAATGTATTACGATTAAACGTTGCTCTACCATTATTTTATGTAGATTTAAAAATCGTTGAAAATAACAATGTCATCTTTCATATTTCTTCTCTATATTAGATTCTGGTTAAAATCGAAAATCTGTACTAAATCAATCTAGGCCCACCCCAATGCTACAATACTAGGCCTACGATTTTCTTGACCGTTTCATGGTCATCGTTTGCGTTATGTCAAATGTGACGACGATCGCCATACTTCCGAGTGCAGAAAATATAGTAGTTGCCCATAAATCCTTATATTTTTCTTTGAATATCACAGTAAGCTTTTAACTGATTTTTTATGAAATTTAAGCATATTAATGAAATGAGATTGTTAAAAAAAATGATTTTAGTATAGTTGGATATTTATCTTGGGAGTCAAAGTATGATTTAAAGCTGGATAAATTTCAATAACTTTAGAAACTGCCGGTTGTACCAACGAATAACCATCGTTCCTTAACTCTTATAAGTATGATTTTATATTGAGTATTTGTAAAGCTACCAAATTATTTTAATGCTTCTACTCTAATAGCATAGATATTGAAGTATTGAAATATTTTTTGACTATACGTTCAACATCAATAGGTAAGATATCAGTATTTGTTTGCATTGCGTTATGTATAACATGAGCTGCATAACCAATTCCACAAATATTATTTTTTAAATTATTGTTTGAAAATGTAAAATCATTGGTTATTATTTATCTTACAGCACCTCTAAAATTGTTATTACAATTATCACCAGAAAACGCAATCATTTTGTGAAATAATTTATATTTTGTTAAAATTTCCATTATATAAGATGACGATTATATACGAAATCTGCAAATTCTAGCACTTTTCTTCGAACTTCCTTTTTAGGATCAAAAGATCGAATAAAAATGAGTATAATTTTCATATTTCTATGATTTGAAGTGTCAATCTCAGACCTATCACAAAATTATACATTTTTAGTTCACTTATTATTTGATCCATTGCGAAAGGGATAATATATTCAGAAAAATTGAAGTACACCTTTTACGTGTACAAGAAAATTGTTTTCACCCAATTTTTTTCCATTTAAGTTGTAGTATAATCAATTGACCTAAGATGATGATTATGCACTATTGTGTCAAATGCAAAAAGAAAAAAAATATTCCCTCTTCTGTTGCAATTTTTAATCTCTCTCCAGTTAAACCAGATGGCTCTTATTTAACGGAATATGTTACCTTGTCACCTTTCGAAAAGCTAGATAAGGTCGACAAGTATTTTTTTCTTTTCCATGTGCTGTTTTATAACTAAGCTACCTCTGTGCTTTAATGAAAATACTGCCTTGCTTACTATACAAAACACTTTGCTTACTTTTTCACTTTTTCTAAGGAAAGAAAAAGATACAGAGAACGTGCACATGCTTATTGCCATTTAGATAAAATAAAAGAAATGTAACAATTAACGAAAATTAAAATAAATGGAACCAATACGCGACTGCTATGATGCAGTATCACGTATGATCAAAACCACTGTACCACTAACTACGAGTATATGAATATAAACTATGGTATATCTGCATGTAGTCTGTGGCTGTATTGAATACTGAAACTATATTGAATGCACTGTTCATTGGTATGTAATTACTCTGTATTTTGTTTTTTCTGTTCGAATTTTCGATTTAACAAATTAAAATTCTGATAAATTTAATGAAAAGTTCTAATATCATTGATTACAAATACTTATTTAAATTGTAATTACTTTCATTCAACACAGTTTAAATGTTTTTAATACAATTTTCGCATTTTAATTTTTCTCATTACTCTTCATGTCAATAGTATATTAACATTTAACCGTAACAATGAATACCCAACAATCGCAATTTAATCAAAATTTATCTGTAGGAATTACATAGTGTAACGATTATAGCATATAAATTCCACGATAACGCTAATAATGGTGTAACTGATTAACATATCGAGTCATGTAAATAAATAGCCGTGTAACGCAATAATAATAAAAAATAATAAAAGGTAAAAGAAGTGGAATTATTATGACCGATGATAATTTTATGAGGAATTAATTTGATCGAGACTAGCGGTTGTTGATGAAATGTAGAAGTTAAAAAAGTCGGCTTTTAGTTAGAAGTTGGAAATGAATTTCGAAAATAATGTTGAAGTTTTGATAAAACTGCTATTGTTGCATTTAGAGTAGAAAAGAACAAATGCATAATGCAAGGTTTTTGGTTTATGAAACTGAAATTTAAAAATGGAGGCTATACATTTTTTTAATTAGGATAATGATCCATGCAGGATATATTGTGGCTGAATAGTTGCTATTCTGTCATTGTAGCATGCTACTTTCAAACATTTGATGGTTGGTGTAATTAATAACTATTATTGTTATAGTAACTGCAATAATGGAGGTTATACAAAAATTAGAAGGAGATTGTGTGATGATACAGCTAATGAAATAAAATAAACTATTAAGTGATCAGAATAAATCTTATACTTAAAGGTTAGACTGTATATATTAGGTAATTAAATATGCTCATAAGCGCATTTACATTTTTGAATTTATTACTTACTACAAAACGTTTGTTTATCCTTGCTGTGGGTGTTAGCGTATATTATTGTAATCACATAATCTTATTTCATCGTGGACGAAATAAAAAAGATATGATTATATAATGGGCTATGGTTGTTGAAAAGTGGGCGAATTTACACATATGGTGTAATACAATACTCAGGTAATCAAAAAAGCATTTTTAGGACACCTACGATTAAGGGGCAAGTGCAGGTTAAGAATAACGTGGAGCTAATGAAACACGGCATTTGACGAATCTAAAATATCGGTAAACTAAAATTGAAAGTTCTTAATATGACATTATTTTATATTTCTATTAACCTATAAAAATTATGTTTATCTTTGTGAATATCAGTTTTGAAAGAAATTATGGAGAATAATATTGACAGTATTTTGTCAGAAGTTTTTTTTTTATGATTATTATTTCAATAGAGTTACAAAGTTGTAAGAAGTTTAAAAATGACATACATTACAGGAATCTAATACATAATTAAAATAAAAATATTGAAAGAAATGTTTGTAGGTATAATTGAAAAATTAAAAGTTATACGTTTTATTACAGACATTTAGATTAAGCTGCACATATTGGTATTACTAAAAACACTACCATCATTCATAAGTTTTCAATCTGTTTGTTAAGGTATTTTGTTCAGTATCATCTTCTAGCAGGTTACAATTAAATATTAACATATTTTTATCTTCTACACATTTATACCTTTTTAATAAAATTTAATTTTTTTATATTAATTTATAAAAATGATTAATTGTTTACGTAATTCTAATTTAGAGAACAATTTATTTATAATTAATCTCTCTGAATATCTATAACTACACGGTAAAAATAAATAAAAACATTATAAGCTTATTCGTGAAAAAATATTATTGGAACTATTTATTTGTAATATTTTATGTTCATATTCCAGATGTGACAATGGTATAAATTCTATATCTTATTCTATATTATTTTTTTTTCGAGAAGAATATTTTTAATCATTTTCATGTTTTACAAATCAATGGTTTTTTCATCTAAATAATTTATTAATTTTTTATTGGTATTCCAGATTTTTCTTACACTTAATTTGATATTATTTGCTACCTACGTACTGGTTTTTATTTTATTTTTACTGTATAATCTATTCGGTCATATATCAAGCTAAATAGTTAACGATTCATTAGGTAACTATTTTATTTATCAATTGATTCTCAGATTTCCCACACAATAATGATTAACTGTGGTCCGTAAATATACAGAGTATTTACGAATATATTACGTACTGATGTATTTAAAAATATGCATTGATTTCAAAATATGTAAGCAAAAATACATCTTACTTAATTCGGAGTGTTCTACATCACGTTTAGTTTCTTTTTATCAAAATTGAGAAATCGGAACTCGATGACATAATGTATTTTCATAAAAATCCGCGCCAAAGCAAAAATTACTATTAGGCAATTATTATCAAAAAAAACTATGACTTATTGAAGTCATGCGTTCTAATGCGAACTCTGATCGACATAAATAATTTCGAGAAGACATCGCATATAAACAGCTTAACTCCTATTCGGAGTATCTTTAAACTGTCTGTACTAAGAATAATTATTTAGCAAACTGCACAATGAGATCAAATTCATTTTCAGCCAAGATAGTTGGATCATTTTTTCTCTTGTACCCAATATATTAAAGTATGCAATAGTTTATGGGATAACATTAGCATATCAAAAGCTAATTTTTGAAGATAAATATATTTATGTTAAAATCTATATATTATATAAATGTAATTAAATGTAAAATTAATATTGACCGAAATTATATTTATATTATTTCATTATAATTCGTTCGTTGGGGTTTAACCAACTGACATCGTAACGATTCATGAGGAAATTTATTGATTATATCAATAGATTTTTTGAAGATAAAAAATCTTGGTTGAATGTACGAGTATTAAGATCTATAAAATATTCACTGAATATGTCAGAATCCAATGATTTTATCATATAACAACCAAATTAAAAATTTAGATATCTCAGATTTTTCAATCATAATACACAACTATACATAAAATATTATTAAATAAAAGCAAACCTTTATTTAGTAAAATATAAATTACGCGAAATTATCCTGAATTATTAGTAATATCGTTATTAAGATACTTTTAAATAATAACAATAATGCTAAATTTAATGAGGTGCGTATTTATGACCATTAAATGCGTGTCCTGTTTATATATTTCATACAACTGATTGTTTTTTTTTTGTAACATGTCCGATACTTACATCAAAATAATATTCGATATGTCACATGGTAACCTTTTTTTTAGGTTTTGTGAGTTTTGTAAAATGCAACCCTCAGGGTATATACCCTAATAAACGACCAACTTAAATAGGTACGATAATATTATAGTTATAGCACTTATAGTTTATTATCAACACAGCATATACATTGTACTTGTACAAACCGGTTCTTATAATTATTTAAATTTAACAATAAATAGATACCGACCATTCGGCCAACGCTATATAATTGTTTTATCCTTGATACTATGGAATCATATTATATTAACCGTATTAAGCAAAACTGAACAAATCTAATAAATTGTGTTATAATTATGTTATTTTTTTTTTTTTTTTTTAAGAAAAATTATTTGCAATCGGGTTGTTATATAAAATATTATGTAAAATATTTTAATAGTCTAACTATAATAGTATTATTGCTGATGGTTCTAAAAAAAAGAAAAAAAAAATTGTGTAAAATATAATACGTATTAAATGTGGAAGCCTATACAGTCGCAAAACTAAACATAAAACAACGTTGGTGACTCATCTGTAAACATTTAAAATTTCAAAACCTTTGGGTTTTAATTTTGGAAGTGCCTATACATTATTACCCAGCTGACACAAGCTTAGAAGGACCTTTGAGAATGTGTAGTTTTATATGTTACCTAACATGCGTATCATTTAACTTAATTTTCAATCCGCGTGATTTGCGTAATATACCTATCTGCGTTCGTTAATTTCAATAATGAGAATGGCATTGGTGATTATGATGGCATGAGTTACATTGAAAGCTAGATCATATTTATGTGCTTCAGGCATGAATATATATGCATAAGGTATTTTGTGAAATGATAATTGAAAAATTGCAATTGACGTATATGTTTCAGGATGTAGAGAATTGATTTATTTATTATAATTTTGTTTACGTTCCAAGCAAAACCAGTGTTACAGATACGGTTTTTTTTATAGTATGTGAAGATTATAAGCCTATTTAGATCTACTCTGATCAATTGTTGTTAGCACTCAGAATTTCGCGCAGGAAAATTTCAAATATTGCACAAGTTTTAATATTCAAGGGGATCAACTAGAATACTGCAGAAGAGTATACACAATTGGATCAATACAATACAATAGAGTAATTACATTTCTAGTGCACGCGAATAAACCTCTCCCCTCATTTGTATAGCATCTGGACGCCATCTCGGCTCTTTGCCAATTTTCAACTATTATCCCTTTTTTAAGACTTTCTATACACAAATACAATAAATCCCTGGGATAAGACACACACACATAAATAAATAAATACATATATATATATATATATATATTATTGCTTATAATCAGAGAATTTATCGATTGATAAAACCCAACGTAATTAAATCAATTCATCTAGGTTTGGATTTTTATTTTAAATTTTAGTCTACAATATATTTTAGTAACTAATAAAACTATAATTCCTTTTGGCCTTAAAAATAAAATAATCGATTTTTCAGATATTTTTTTTTTTTTTGTGGTTTACGTTAGGAGTATACTATAGTTTTGATGCTTTCGGGCTCTTCTTTTATGTTATATACGTCCGAGTAGCGGAGTACCTTGTTATTGGTTAAAAACTCTTACAAAACAACTATTCAAAAATTATGAAAAACCGGTAAAGCGTGCAACATACACATGCGATTTTCTAATAAATCATAACATTGTGTTTATTTTTTTATTTTTATTCATACAATGAAACGGGTGAACATATTTTAGTATATATTACAGTAATACAAACTAGCGCAGACATAGTATGGATTTCAAAGCTAATGTAGGGTTTATTTTCAGGTTTTTATTAAACGTTCGATTTCGTTCGCAAAATACTATCAATATCTACTTGACTGTTGCACATCTGACGTACACGACGTTTATGTAATTATATAACACATAAATATTAATATTTATTATTTCTTTATGTACTATATACGTTTATTTATTATATATATTATACGGCTTACACTTTTTTTAATTTTTTTTTTATAAGCGTATTATTATAATACATCTTAAGACTTATTATATTTTACCGGTATTCTTTCCAGCTGCTTGTGCCCATGTAGCCAATGACTCCAGTCCTATTCTCCTTTGGGGATTATCGCTTCTGCAGTGTGTGGTTTCGTTGTGATTGTGATTTGCACTCAAACCAATTGTTTTTTGATTAACTTTTACACCTGTGAACATTGCGGTTGCTGAACTTGCTGCATCCGGCACTTGTTTGTTGACCGAATATGTCTGCAAAAATTGACGGATTCATTATTCTTGTATCTTCTTCTTCTTTAGCTCGCCTTTCTCCCAACTATTTGGGGTCGGCCACCCTTGTCCTACACCTCCACTTTACTCGGTCAATCACATCTCCTCTGCACACACCGACAACCCTCATGTCATTATTCTTGTATAATTGAATAAAAGGCCGTATGCAGATATATTTTATAACTGTTATAAAATAATTATTTTAGGGATGTAAAATGTAAATAAATCTTTTGTTTTTGGTAATTTACGGAGCAAAATACACAATTTACCATAAGTTCTGTAAATTTGGTAAAGTTTGATATTTTTGGTTGTATATATATATTTTTTTTAAAAAAACTTAGTAGTTTTGAAGGTATTTTTCGAAATTTTTATTAGAAGTGGAAGTTTTTATATTTTAGTTTCCAGTTATATAAATATTTATTTGAGTATGTATCTTATTTTATTTTTCTAAATTTAAATTAATGATTTTAATGTAGAAGTGTTTTGTAATTATATATTATACATTCATTTCGGAATTTTGTTTCGGTCATTTGTACATTAGTGACAGTATTGATTATTACATATAAAATGTTCCAACTGCTAAGAAATTTGAAAGTTGGTATGGGTAATATTTTCTCTGGAATTTTAATAAAGTTTCCACGATTCATACAGAGATGATTTGAATTGTGATTACGGATGGAAAATTTGGCCAATTATAATTATACCTACTAAAATATATTTTATTATGTTCAGTTACATATCTCAAAAATATTTCATAACTAAATTGGATAATAAATGGAGGTTTTCCAACATTTTTGTGTACTTGTTCCCAAAATAAGTAGCTTGCAATAATGATGTATTTTCATACATATATTTTTTTTTAATAAATCTCTTACTACGATACATTGATTTTAAAAATCTTGCTACCTTTAAAAATTCTTAATAACGTGCCTTCTACGCTTAGAAACAAGGTAACTATCATCATTTATTAATTACTTGTACAAGTTAGGTACTTACTTTGAGCAGACCCATGTGCGGGAATTTTTCAAAAGTCAACCGTCCGCTTTCTCCGTACTTGTAAATTCTAGTAGCCGTTACCGTGTTCGGACCCATTCCATCACCGACAAATAATATCACGTTTTTTGCAACTCTGTTGTTGATCTGCACGTTTAGAGCTTCGTTTAACTCTGATTTGCCCACTGACATCCAAAACATCTCATCTTTATAGGAACATCGTTTTAATCATTAGTTGAAGTATAAATATTAATAATTCTATGATTTAATTTAGTATCGAAATGCAATTTCATAATTTGTTTGTACATTTATAATATTATTATATTTGTAAAACAATAACAATATTAATTTTAGTTTTAGTTTTAGTTTTAGTTTACTTATATACTTATATACTACAAACATGACAAAGAATTGTTAAAAATTAAAATTGAGAATCTAAAAATACGTTCCAGAGCATAAGCAGAAAATTTTTGTCTTGATAGGTTCATATTATTAAATAATTTATGCGAGTATTTAATTTATGAAATACGTTTTTAATCGTAGTCCAATTACCGGTTACAATCATTCGTACCCATTTAGTTCCATAACCATAAGTGTGGAAAATCGGCACCTAACATTATATTTTATGTTGATACGACTTGCGGGAAACTGTTTATTTCCGAATTTTATTATTTAGCGGTTCTCTTATACACAATAGACAAGGGTCAAAAAACATGATGACTCGTTTCGTTGAACAATATGACGAATACATAAGAGTTTGGGTGTGCAAATCATGATTTGAAAGAAATAAATTATAAAATTATTGTCTACAGCTACAGGCAATTGTTAATTAAAGATCAAGTAAAAATACGAATAAAGATATACTAAGGTAATGCATTATAGTTATATGTTCAAAAACGTTTTTGATGTTATATTAATCTTGTACTTGCCGTGAAATGAAAATCATTTTTTCTAGTCCGACTGTAAAAGAAATAATGTATAACTATGTTTTATAAAAATAATCAATGTATTATTGTTTACGGTTTGAATAACAAATGAATATCCCGAGGTATACTATAGGACGTGTTAAAAATGTAAATGTAACGACGAGGATGACGTAAATACGTTAGCGACATCAAGTACATCATCGGCAGTAACAAAAATGAACATCTATAATTATGATGTATTATAACGATTATATTATTAATCTATAATTATAAAGTCGTGTAAGCCACTATTAATTTAATATGTGTAAAGTATGCGAGCCTTATAAAATACGTATAATTACACTAAATATAGGGTATATAAATGCTGTAATATTTTACATATATTTATTTAAAGATATGGAGATATATTTTATCACGTTCATCCCTTAATTATGTTTAAACTGCATGAAAATGTATGTGTATAACAAGATTATATTTTTTAATATTTAGTTTTTTTGAACTTCTTGAGGAATACCCTGTGGTAATATCAACTTTTGTTTTTAAATTGGAATAACTATTGTTTCACATAAATAATTTTTTTATGTAATTTGGTCAGTACTTGGAACGGTACGTTTGGGATTATTCAAATTTAAAGTTGCGTATGTGAATTGTAAAATAATTTATATATATTTTACTTTTAAATAATACATGTACTATAAAGCACTGCGAATTCACGTTATCTCGGAGTAGTAACGAATGGTGATTAAATTAAACTACGAATAACACAATATTATCAAAATTTGATAAATTCTCTGTACAGAACAAAAAAATGATATCAAGTCATTGATAAATGAGGTAGAATAAATGCGAAGGTTCTTATTCTAAAAATAACTACATTACATTATAAATACAAAAAAATTAACAGGATAATTATTTGCGTAAAAAAAAACAGCGTTCCCATTTGAAAAACAATAATTGATATTGTCACAGGACACATTTTATAAGAGGAACGAAAAATCTATGTTGTTGTTGGAAAATACACTTTTATGGTATAGATTAACTCATGAATGTTCATTGTAACGAAATTTGAACAAAATCATAAGTTAAACTCAAAAAGTCATTATCAGTTATAGATGTCGGAACATTCGGTTTAAAACGTCAAAACCGTTTATAACTTATAGCGCGCACTTTTCGTATTCTTACAAGTAAATCGTTCGAAGTGTACGGGAAGAGGTGAGATTAAAGTGTTCACTTGGCGAGATCGCGAAACGGATTTGTGTACGGGTCGTGTAACGATGATGTAGTGCCGCGAATTTTAAACGGCGATTTTCCTCATCCGGTGCAAGTCGAACACGAATTTCGAAAAACAAAAAACAGAAAAAATAAATGAAAAAATAAAAAAAATTCGTCTCAAAAACTTGCGGTGACCGCTCGATCGGCGTTCGCGGGAGGTGTCTACGGGGTGTTATACGCGGTTCATACCTTCGACAAAAGTCTTGGCCGTCGTCCGGCAGAATGAGCGCGCACGTGCAAGCGACCAGAAGTGCAACGCACCGCGACATGACGGTGGCACTGCAGATATCGGAATCGCGATGCAAGCGACGTGGAACGGACATGCGGGGACGGGGAGGGAAGGGTGGGCACTGCGCTAGCGTGCGCGCGTACCGTATTCAAACGATATTACAGCGCCGTGAGTTATCGAAAACCGACGAGCGATAGAAACCGCGAGCACGGCCGTAACCCTCGAGCACGGCTGTAACCGTCAACGTGCTGTGCGGCGGACGGTGGTGTATCACGTGAAAACGGGCCTTCCGGTCGAGAACCCGCTCGTGCGACGGCGGCGGTGCGACTCGTCGTGCACTCATCACGCGGGCGCCGCGTTACGCGACCACGACGGACGTGAGCGCGTGCGCATGCCTAGGCTCCCACCACGATGACGCGACCGCGACAACCAACATCACCACCACCACCACGACCACCACCACCACCACCGCCACCACCACCGCAGCGACGGGTCCGCAAGAAGAAACGGCATCGCGTGGCGTCCGTTCGCGGTAAGAAGAAGAATCGGAGAAAATAAAAATCAATGAAATAAAAACATTGTTTTCCATTGAACGCACACGCACAGATGTCCGTCGCCGAACCCCTTCGCGAACGACAACCATTGGTCCGATCTCCTTGACGCGTACACACCGCTCGTTCGTAAACCGCACTTACTGCACTTTGTCTCGGCGCACTAACCGCGTGTGGTGTCTCCGGTGTCGCGTTCTGTGATTTGACACGTACATATTTTGCATTAGATCCAGAGTACGGCTTTTAGGTTTTTCCTTTGTATTTATACAATAGCTTTGCTAGCCACACTTTGGTGTATGTGTGCCGTACGTACAATGAAATAATCGACATTTTATTTTGCCAAGTACAGATTAGAATATTTTTAAGTAACTTTAATCCGTTAAACCTTGTCATAATCCAATATTTATGTACTGAACAATAAGATTAAAACAAAACTAATGCGTCCGTCTTCATTTTTTTTATCGGTTTTTATAAAAATAATCTAGTTGCGTTTTCTAGAAAATGAGATGCTTTTTTTTTTTATGTCCTTAATGCGTGTACTATTTAGTTTACTTTTTTTTTCAGAGTTTTTTCGAATTAATTATAACGTACAGCACGTGCACGATATTATAAAATTATGTAGTACGTAATACGCTGTGGCGTGGCCGAGAATTTTTTTCGGGTAACAGGAGGTGGGGTGATCAGTTACATAATATCACATCACAAAAATACCATAATAACCGCTAAATACTTATATAAAAATAATACCATGATTATAACAAGAGATTATTTGCTCAAACTAAATTGCTGATTTTGACTTGGTCTAGTTCTTTCACTGTCGGAAGACAATTATTTAGCACCATCTCTATAACTAGATAACAAAAGAAGTCCAGTAAGTCGTGATTCAAAGGTGTTTAAGATAAAGTTAATAAATTTAAGATTTTCTGAAATTTTGAGGGGGACCACCAGTGACGCCACTGGTACTATATGTACATTTTATCGAAATGTTCTACTCCGGTACACAGCGTAATGAGTTGATTTGGTCGTATTTCATGTATTTTGCCGAAGCGCTACCATGTATACGACAACAGTTGTTTACAGTCGCTTCGGTTTTGGTAACGTACCGCATCACGTGCTACATAACTTTTTACACACGCACACACGCACTCGAGTTTATTGGAATATTACAAACGTGTGGAAATTCGTTCAATTTCGATAGCTCGCTGTATTTTGTAAAAGTACAATGAATGTGCAGTACTTCAGCGGACAAAATCCTAAAAGGACCATCGAACGTCTCCGTATATTTATATATATGCGTAACAGTCTATGGGTTGCTTCGAATAACTAAATACATATTTCTAAACAATACGTGCTGCACACGACTTATATGCTCGGAACTGTTAAACCAGTTGCGACAACTCTTTCCAATAACATCTAGAGGTAGATTTATGGATAGCGGTGGGTGACGTGGCGATCACCCTCCTACCTTGGACATTATAATTTCTCAAACTATGACCAAGTATTCATTGTTCTTTATTTGTCACCCATAAATATTCCCATTCATCCCTCCCTTAAACAAGCTTTACATTCTCCCCTGTTTACATCATCGTGTGTTAATCATGTTAGACCCAGACCGTAGTACGAGTGTACCTCAATCGGCTTGTGTTAATAGCGGACGAAATGATTTGTCAATGGGTAGGAAAAAGTGTATAAGTAGACTCAGTAAGTTTGAGAGTTTAGGGTAAGTGTTGTGTTAATGCTAATCATACTATACTATTGAAAATATTTATACTATCTATCATATATAGATAAAAAAATTAAAATAAAATAACAACATTTAAACGAATAAATAATAGGCGTTCAAATAAAACTGTTGTGAATGTTTAATATTTATTTTGACTAATCTATTAGTTGGATTCGTTTGGCCCGTCTGGCGAGATATGTTGATGGCCTCCAGTTGTCTGCTTTTCGTGGTACCAGTTTTCGGCCATTGCTAATTTATATGTTACACATAAATTGAGTTTTGATCTTGAAACGTGACTAGGTATAAGGGTGCCAGCGGTGCTTCGTAACGGTTAATCGAATAATGTTAATGTTTTTATCAACTGTTATAGTTCTACAGATGGACGTGATCCTACGAGCCGCGTTACACACTAAGGAGTTCACATTGTCCTACGCCATATCATTATTATTGTGTTATTTTCAATTATAAAATATGTGTAAGACGCATATCTATATTTCATCACTTTATCGTATATAATGATTTATTAATAAATACTGAAACTCGTTTCGTAGGTGTACCCAGGGTGTTGAATCCCCCTCCTCACAAAATTTTAACGAATTTAAAAAAAAGTACTGCTTAATATTAAAAATAAATTATTACCAAAATTATTATCATGTGAAATAAATAAATTTGTGGTAGAAAATATATTTTTCAAACCCCCCCACCAATAAAAAAACTTCTAGACACATCCCTGTGTGTACTTATAGAAATCGTGATATTTTAATAGGTGATGTGTTGACCAAAAATAATATTTCGATTATTTGTCATTATTAAGTAGTAATAACGACTGCAGTGATGTGTCCGCCAGACGACACCAATCCACGCGTGGGCTCCGGAGACGTGGACAGTCTACCAACCACTTATCGTCTTACATGATGTATATTACTATAATATAATATACACGTTGTTGTATTGAGATTGAAAAAATTAACACCTATACAATTTGCCAATTGAAATGGCGAACGAAAACGATACTCTGTGGTACATCTTGTAAATTGACTTCAATTATGGTGTTACAATGGTAGTGCACATATAATTATAATAATCTAACTTCCTATTATCGTGTATACTAAATAATCAACATGTTCTAAAATTGTTTTTTATTTTCAGTATTAAAATATACCGCAACAATTTTTACTGTAAAATTTGATTTTTTTGGTTTTTAAATAAATATTATAATAATTTTAACTTGAAAAACTGTTTTTCGTGCAAATTAAAAATGAATAATAAGTACATTTTTTTTCTACTTAACATAATTGATATTCTCTTTAGGTGATATCATTGATACCTCGGTACGTGTAAATTTGTAAATTTTTCTTTTTAAAGTTATTTTGTTACAATAGATACCTACTATTTCAGCTGGTTATATACTTAGTATTTTAAACGCAAGCGTACTAAAAACGTAGCGTTCAAACGTCGAACTATAAAACTGTATCTTTACATATAGGCTTACGTACTATTACGGAATCTTACGCGTTTTGAAATCAAGTAGTGTGTGATCAACTTTATTGTTTTGTAATGATATTAAAATGTCACTTTAATACTAATTATATTATTACAACAGAATCTACTATATATAATACTTTAAGATTTTTTTTTTGTTATTAAATTTATATCATTAAAAAAACTATAACATTATTATTCACTATGTACCAATTATTAATTATATAACTCCATGTGTCATATAATTTAGGACAATAACATATTTTCTATACCCATAAATCATGTAATTTAAAACAAACAATAACAAATTATAAAATAAATACAAGTACAAAAAGCCATTATAGGTAGTACCCAGTTTTGATACCCCATACAGTTGACCAATTGAACAGTTGGACAGTTGACCTGTTGATCAACTGATATCAAACAGCTGTCTTCAACAGTCCACTTTCATTAATGACTATTTAAAATAACTAAGTCTTAATTCCTTTCTATCTCGACTGCTTCTATTTTTTCCAAGATTCTTATTGTTATTTTTATGCTTATATTATAACTCTTTAAAATTATTAACCATCGACTACTATTATATAAATGCACTCGACTACAACATCTTAGTTATTATATTGTTATTAAAGTAAAGTTGCATTCATAACTACTGATCATATTACTTTTGATTTGTATGTGATAAAGTAATTATTATGATATTATAATTATACTAACCCATTGTCCTAATATTGGTACTGTAATTTTTCTGAAAATTATTTTACGTACTAATTTTCTGTGTAGTATGATCGTATGCTTGTATTTTGTACCAAAAAGACCAATTGACTGTTGACTCTATAGAAAATACTAAATTTGTCTCATCATTTCAAAATAAATTATATAAAATTAATATGCTATCTGCCATATTATTTAAATAAGATAAAAATAAAAAATGCCATTTTTTCATCTTAAATATATCGAATTCAACTGAATTCACTTCTATATTCATATTACATTCATATTACTTCTATATTTACGAGTAGTAGGTGTTAAAAAATTATTTAAATCCACATCATAATTTACGGTTTTTAACTACAATCATTTTAAAAATATATTATAATGTAATTTTCACATAAATATATAAAAATCGGGAGAAAAAATAAGGAAATATTATATAAATAACATAGACATAAATAATTCCGAATTAATCGTAAAACGTGTTTTCATGGCTTACTATCGATAGAATTCGCGCGCAAATATGTAATAATATTAAATAATTAAGATTATATCAGAAATCGGTATCGACCGGAAAATTTAATGTGCATATAAGAAAAAAATTCTTATCAGTAAACATAAAAAAAAAAAATAATAATAATCAAACAACATTGTTGAAATAATTAATATACTTTGTGTGTCGAAATCGATATATACATACGATAGTTGTAGAAAATATATAATTAATGAGAGGAAATATAAATAATGATAATAATAATAATAATAATAATAATAATAATAAAAATAATAATAATAAAAATAAAAATAATAATAATGTAATGTTATAGCGAAGATACGACTGCGCTGTTGGTCTGAGAATGACCGAAAACTTCTTGGACACAGTCATTGTAATGATTATACTAGGTATATTATAATCATCGCCATCATCTCGGTACGCACGGTCTTATGCCCGATATAGTAATGTTTCTCATCTCTTGCTCCATTTGAGCGCCCGTGAACACTGGGGGCATGATTTGAGATTCTTGGAAAGGCTGGAAATAAACAATAAAAAACTTTTTATACAATTTAATATTATTTAATATTAGGTTATATACAGGACTTGGATTCTTTATCACAGGAGCGAATTCTAACCTATATAACCAAAGAATTAGTGAATTTTAAAATTCAAAGGTACACATTTAAGATAACACTTTACTCGGTTAAAATATAGGGTTCACCAGTGTTTAAAATATATTTAATTAATTTAAAATTAATTTTTAACCTTAGCTGGTACATCTCGATTGCCATGAATGCCTTATCTCATTAAACCCATCCCGGCAATAACAATAGCATCTGATAAATTATTATAGAATACTGATGAAAACAATGAAGTATGCTATACATTTATTTCATGAAATATAGGATATTTCAAATCTAATATTTTACACTGCATATATTTGTATATTTTTAAAATTATAGTTTTTGAATTTTATTTCTCCGGTTTTCGAGCTATATTTTGATTGTTTTGTGCAATTTGATTTATTTCGTGATTTCCATAAATCTCGTAATTTAAATAGAAATCAAAAGTTTTATGACTAGAATTGAAAAATCATCTAATTTCATTTTTTTTTTTTTTTTTTTTTATGAGTTTAATAATTCAAAAATAATTATTTGATAAACATAATTGTTTTAAATCGATTTAAAAAAAAATAATTGTTCATTATTTATATTATGTTTTTAGAGAATATTTAGAAAGTGTTCCTCTAAAAGTATTTTATGTCACAGTATAGCGTATATTTCAGTAGTATAAAATCAGAGCTGTGGTTGTGCACATAATCCACGCGCACTGATAGATGCACGTATAACATAGGTTTATACACGGACTGCGGGACTGGTTTGCGTGTATGTTCTGTATACATTGTATACATTGGCACATACATTGTAGCGCACGCGGATTTATAATTTATTTTGATACGAAACACGAACACCCCGCCACCCCACATTGAATTTCGTATGTTTCGTCAAGAGCAATCTCTCCACACAACACATACTATGCGGAAGAATGCAACTATAATATTATACATACATTGTAATCATATGTTTGTGTGCGTGTACGTGTCCGTGAGTGTGTGCAAATATTACATATGTCCGAGCTCTTTATTCAAGGCTGCTCCATACGATTTGGTAAGGATTTCGGTTAAACGGGTATTTATTTTTATTTTATTTTTGCGTACTCGTTTTTTTTCGACAATCCCAAGGTACCGCGGCGACTGCATCGCAAATCGTCGGTGTGGTCAGTCTCAAACTACAGTATTATATTTCATTCCGATGGTACAACGACTTTTTTTTTCTAAAACGTTTGTATCTCGTATATTATATACCTACAACACGTAACGATTGAAAACATCGAACTCAAGTATGTAAAGTATTGATTTTGTAGCCTTTTGTTCTAATTTTTTTTCCCCCGTCTTAAATACATACTTAGTATACTTTTTTATATAGTACCTATATTTTTTTATTTTTTATATATATATTTTTTTTTAGTTCGTAATAAGAAAATCACTATAAATTATTATTAACAAAATAACAAGTGCTGACATGAAATATATTATTTAAAATCGATAAATCCGATTACTGAGATATATAGTGTATTCGCACGTGTGAATAATTGTAAGGCTGTATAGACCATAGATGGTGACTGAATGTGCTCGCACACATGTACTGATCATCGACTTATTATAGTAACGGTCAAGCATAATATTGAATACACGCAGTGTGGTAATGTAGATACTTTTTTTTTTTTTATCGAGTAATCTCATTCGAACAGTAAACTCATTTAAATATATGTAAATATTTGTTGTATATTTATGGATTTTGTAAAAAACGGCTTTGTCGCCATAAATGTTTCTAATACAGAAGAAAAAACTTTACACGTATAAATCAAACTATGTAAACAACGAGAAATCTAGAAAGAAATTCGTAGTATAAATGAATATCCAAATTTAAGGTCAAGCCGTTTGTCATTGAGAACTATAAATTCCATAACTTTTTCTGTATATTTGTGTGCAATGAAGACGTATGGGTACCAGATGAAATTCCTATCTTAAAATATACTTGGTAAACAATGTCGAAAAACACAGAGTACAGCTAATATATATACATATCTATACAGGTGGTCGATAAGTTCATATTACAGTAAGATACTTGTACATCATATAACAGTTACAATATTATTTTTAAACTCAACTATGTATAATATTTATAATATGTTAGTGTTTTCTTAGAATATCATTAAGTGAAACTAAATAATTAAGGCATTTCACTGGTGTATGTATACACATTAATTAAATACTATATGTTTAGGCGAAAAGAATCATTGATTGGTAGAATAATTTTCTTGATAATATGTTTAAGGTACGTAGTATAATTTTTATTTGTTTGAACTATATAATACTGTGTTCTTACTAATTACAATGTAAATTTTTAAAAAATTTTATTAGATGAACTATTGAAATTAATCCCAAAATGATTTTTTTTGTGGAAGAGTATCAATAAATTCCATGCATTTTTAACTAAATTAAAGATGGACCTGATAATAAACGCTTTAAGATTTCAAAATAGTTTATGTTAGGGAACGTTTTTATTAAGAAAACCGTATAGTTCAACAACATCTAATTAATCACTCTGCAGTATTTCCGTACACAAGTGGAGTATGTGCATAAATCTAAGTCAGATATATATATATATATAAACATGGCTACACAACATATGGTTAAAATATATATGATGAAAAGACAAAGCAATAATAAAATTAGAAATTTAACTGCAAGAAAATAACTAGATTAGTAAATTAGAATAAATAAAAGAAACTAATAAATCATTAAAAAAAATCAACCCAGTATAATGAGTATTATTTATGGAAGCACATGTTTTATTTTATTTTTTTTTTTATTTGAATATTTTAGTGCAGCAAATGTAGATTTTTCATAAATCTTAAAATTGTGTAATTACAGAAAAATTATACTCTTCGATGTTTCATAATAGTAATAACAGGATCTAATCTCATCGTTGACCATGTGACCATAGCGAGCCGACAAATACGTGCTCTTTACCACTGCGATGTAATGGTTGCGTGCAAAACAGTGGACACTGAGCACGTAGTGGATGGTGCGGTAAAGCGACACAATACGTTATTGGTCGGTAAGTATTGTACCGAAAAATATATTTGTTGGTCTCTAAATATAATTAGCATAATCCGTATCCGTTTACGTTTTGTTTTAATTCCATTTATTCGATAACATTATAAAAAATACTTTCACAGACGTTAACCGGTTTAGAATTTCTGATCAGTGAATACAAAAGGGACGACACGCAAACCGCCATAGTGTGGTATTTCAAGGGAAAAATACGCACATGTTAATAATACGTTATATTTATGTACTCGAGTAGCGTTACGTATTTAGGCTCATTTTAAAATAATTTATTAAATTCGAATTCCAATGTGCTACCTCTGTAAAAAACACATATACAAATACACGCATACACATATAGTCAAACTATTAAAATAATAAATTGTAAGCATTCATAAAACGTTAGTTGGTTATATTAGGTAAATTCACAAAAATAGTTTTTAATAAAGTTAGAAAATATAATTTAAAGATAATAATAATATTGTAACATTAATTTACGAATTAATTGTAAAATCGTGCAATTTATAAGTTTTATTTAAAGATAATGACAATATTTTTGAATATTTATGTAGTTTGTTTTATAAATCTTATCAACATTTATCACCAAATTTGCTTACACAAAACAAATCTTTCATCAAACTTAAAAGTATAATTATAGTTTTAATTTTTTTAATATATTAATTAAACCTTCGTAATTCAGATTTAAAATTGTATTTAAAAACATAAAAATACTTATTACTACGTTTCAAAGTTTTAGATAAATAGTATTTATTTAGTAATATAAAAATTATTGTCTATGAATACGGTTTTTAATCCATTAATTTTTGGTTATCAATCAGAAACAAAAAAAAAATATAGATATTATGTGTAATCTTAACTCACTGTTAAATTGTAGGACACACATTGGTTGACTCACTCCTAAATGACATTAATTTATATCTTTATCTTTCTGTTTTGCATTTTATTCGAAGGCATACAAGGTTTGTTACAAATTAACAAATCTGTTTCTATAGTTCCTTAGAGTCATTCAAGGTGCAAACAAACTAAAAATTCGTGTCAAAATCTTCTATTTTTTTTTTTTAATTGAGAGCAATGATAAATAATTCATTTTACCATGATACAAAAACATTCTGTTTAAAATTAAAATACTTTTAACTTAACTCAGAATCTTAAATAGAAGATGAAGAAAAAATCCTCTAGGAAAATCCTCTATATGCATTTAAAACACAATATTTGGTAAATACACACAACCAAAGTATTATACATCTACTTCTAAGAAAAGAGATTCAATGAACTGGATCCAAGTCAGTAGATCCGAAAATGAATTGAATTTAATTGTAGCTAACTGATCTTGAAAAACGTTTAAGTATAACTGCTGTTTAAAGTAATTGAAATACAAATAACTCTAACAACACCTTATACCTGCTATAAAAATATATTTAAAATTGAACGTGAAAGCGATGTAGGATATATTGGTTTTACAATGATTTTTTCCCCTATTTTTTTTTAGTCCAATTAAACTTATAGGTTTACACAAAAAATCTAAAAAAGTATTTTTATCAAATTTTTAATATAATCTGAAGAGTACTTTGCCCATGTTTGAATATTATAAAAATGCATTTTATTAAAAACATTAGTTTGTCCATTATGTGATACGCATTTGAGTCAGAACTATAGATATTTATTAGAGCTACTTATATTTATTAATCGACTTTCGCTGAAATTGACTCATGGATACAGTGATTTAACACTGCTTTCTAATTTATACAAATAATTCGGCAAGCACAACAATAAGAACTTGCATTTGGAACCTGTATCTGTTTGTATCTATACCTCTAATTTATGTCTTTGTATTTCATCATTACTGGTCTTCAAAATTGTTATCATATTTATTTCACTTTTTCTTTATTTAATAATTAATTAAAAACTTGCTGTTAAGGATTTAAAATAAATCATAGTAATAAAAATAATATATTTATTAAAATATTTTGTAGAATATTTATCAAATTTGTAATCGAATACGCTCTTTTAAAGCAAGTTTTTCAAATGAGACTATTATCAATCTAATTTATCAACTATCTTTCAATGCTAATCATAGCTAAATCAATTAAATTATCACTGTTATTTGTATGATTTTAATGTATGTCTTATGAATACATATTTTATTTTTTATTTTGGTTCTGTTAATTGAATTTGGTTTTCGAGTTTTTTAAATTAAACTCGCACACCATTTAATTTTCATTTAATTTTTTTATTTAAATATATTTTATTTTAGTATTAAATGGTAAAAATACTACAACTCATAAGTATATACATTTGAAATTTTCTACGCTTTTTTCATTTTGAATTTAAATATTTTTGAAACATTTGTTTCAAACATTAAACATTAGCGTGTAAACAAAGGACTCCATTACTATTGCATTAAAAAACATGTTAAAATAGTTATCAAAGTTTCATACTTGTATTATTTATTGATATTATCACCACAAAATAACCTAACACGATTAGATCGCAAAAAGTTAAAATAGCAGTTGACGGGGGAAAAAACACTTTAAACCTAGAAAACGTTATCGACGACCAAGAGAAGGTTATCGGGTATCTTGTGAGGGTTGAAATGTTGATCGAGACGAACTAGCCAATCATATGAGTAATTATGCCGATGGCGTTCATCATTACACGTTCAACACGTGCACCAATGTCCCTATTGATCTGCCCCGATATTATTTTGTCAGCTACGCGAGCGCCCGTACGGGATGAAAAAACTTACCATGATGTATTCGGACAAGCATACGGTCTTGCTGGACTCTCTCATATAAGCGTTGAAGCTGTGTCTAGGCGTCCAGTCGTCCCCTCTAGTGGTCGGTATGATCATGACGTTATCGATGCGACGACGGTTGTACTGGGCGTGCTGTGTCAACAGACCGCTAAAGCTTTGATCGACGAACACGACCACCCGGCGCGCCAAACAGTGAGATATGTCGTGCACGAATTCCTTAGACGTATACACCTCATCGCTTTCCACCTGTAAACCCGGTCGACAAGTTTTATTGTAAATATGTACGTATACTAGTTGCGTTTATTTAAATGTACTGTAATACTGTTATCACCACTGTTGTGGATAATTAGAACAATCGATAATCGGCTACATATCATAATACTCGTATTATTGTACCTCGTACACGTTGGAAATAGGCGTTACGTATTACATAGTTTTTAAATACAGTTTATCAACTTATGAAACACATTTTTTTTATCTATAGTTATTTGATTTGTCATCGTAATGATGCGTGTGAATTTGAACAACAATTTGAACAAAAACAAATAATATAAAATGAAATTATTAATAATATAGACACTTTTTTGTACTTCAATATTATATACTTTAGTTATTCGCTTTTGCTTCTCAGTGTTTATTTTAGATTTTCCATTACATTGCTGTATATTGCTTTTTGATATTCATTCAAAATAATGAAGTTTATGTCTTAACGAAAAACATCATACTCGTATTGAATAAAGACCTCTTATTTTTTAATATTAAATGCAATAAATTAGTTTTACTAATTTGTTCAATTCACTTTGATCGTATATAGTAAAGAAATACAATCGCGCTTCTAAAATTAATGCCATGCAAACTACTTTAACTTTAGGAATGTTCGTCCCACACAAGATCACGTTGTTATAAGAAGTTATACTAGTTTAACTAGTTAGGGTGTTATTTGCATATTAACATAATTGTTAAACTTTAACATTCTTATAAATTAAACACAAAAATACTTTTTAATAATTTTTACGAAACATCTAATTACTGTTCACAATAAATGTTTCTTATTTATAAAATGATGTACAAAAAGTTGAGTTGATTAACTATCTAAGCTATTTTTTAATTAACACCACAATCCTAATCTTATTTTATATCATTGACTCTTCTTCACTCCTCAAGGTTTAAATCTCTACATTTTATAAATGGATTTATGTTTAAAATGTTCAATATATTATGATAACTGTCAACTTAATTGTTGATTCGAATAAATAAAATAATTCAACATATGAAACTGGATATTCAAAACTACAGCAATCTATAGTATTAATATTTATTATACAAATAAATAAAAACATTACGGGATTACGTGTTAGTTTTTATAGGAATCCTTCGCTATAGTCCATAAAAATATATTCTAAAAGGAGTTTTCAAAATATGAAATTATTTTGTAGTGTATATCATATCAAACTTATAATATTATAGATAACATCTATAATTATAATAATTTAATATTATATTCCTCTTAAAAATAATTTATTCTCTTTGCGCTTAACGGTACTTGGGTTTTCACTAAAAAAAAATTTAATTCCAAGATTTGGTAATGTTAGTTTTTTTTATTAATTTTACATTCATTCACGTTAAATTTTCTATTTTTATGATCATTCACTTTTCTCATTCGAACTAATTACGTCTTGTAAACACATGTTGTACATAGATGTATAATATCATCATCGCATTTGTACTATATGAACAATAATAATTCGAGTATAATATTATACAGTCCATTTTAGTATTATTAGTCGAACAAAACTCTTATTCATTCAGCATAAAACACAATAGGTACCCACTCAACGTGTGTATATTGCATATAATGCGCTGCATATTGTTTATTTTTTCACAATATGAATAATATATTTTTTTTACAATCTTTTCAAATCGCTGTCCCTATTATAAAGTATACCATATATCATTTATAATATTTCACATTGTATGCCTGTACATCAATATAAAACGAGTTTCTGACCAGTGCCTTTAGATTTTTCGAGGAATACACTTTATCAACCCTTTATTATTCTTTAATACCTCATTCCAGTTGGTCTTACCGGTTGTTGTTGTTTTTTTTTTTTAAATCTAAGTTTTACAAACACATACAGAGATAAACCGGTGTTCCACTAACTTTGTACGCTTATACAAACAAGATTCCCACGACCGTCGAAGTTTATAATAGTCGACACACCAATGGCGCAACAACGGGGGTGGACGGTGATGTCTAACATCGGTGCTCCAAAATTCAAAAGGGGCCTCATCATATTAGTAAACTTGGAGGGTATTTTGATTGCGAAAGAATTATATAGCGCGTTAAACGATAAGTAAGTAGTAAATAGTCTTTACTAAAAAAAATTTAATTTACCAATACTTCAATAGTTAAAGGGGTTATAGGATTTAACTTATCATTGGGGCCCAAGATCCTAGTTGTGCCATTGCGTGTCACCTGCTAAGACTTACTAGTCCATTGCCGTTGGCGTCCCAGAGTAATGCGTTGCCGTCTTTCCTGGTAGGGCTGGACATATACAAGAAGAACGTGTCAGCGCACCGCTGAGCACTACAAATGCCTTTAATGTATCTACGGATGTTCAACTTGTCGGCCGGTTCGACGTTGCTGATGCTCGCAACCGAGTACTCGACGCCATCTAAAAAAGTATATGGTAAGCACATGGTCAAGATAGGGTGAACACGGATATAGAGGTGAATTTTGATCAAGATTGTTTCACTTACCATCGTCTACGTTCATGTTTATGCCGTTGGCGAAAAATGTGCGGATATTGTTCTCGGCAAATCCCCAGGAAACGAGTCTGTCTCTCAGCGATATTAGGTCGTACGTAGTTACGAAATCCGCCATGTTTCTGCTCCAACCACCGAACAGCATCACAGCCTTTGAAAAAAAAAACCCAACACGTAAGTTTTATAAACAGTAAAAACGGAATGTAATACTAAATGTTTTATTCGTTGTTAAAACGATAATTAATGTTTAAATTAATAGGAATTTTATAGTTAAAATAGGTATAATTGATGTTGTGAGATTATTAAAATTTCACTTTTAGAGTTTACTGATAAAACCACTAATTTTTATTATAATGAGCCATTACAGGTTACATATAAAAATAAAATAAAAAACTCGATAAAAATAAAATACGAGTATGAAAGCATATAAAAAATTAAATAAATAATAAATAATATAGTAACATTAACTTAAGAAGTTTATGTAGATATGTTAATTATTTTTTATATAAATTATGATATTTTGTATTCTATAGATTACTTTATAGACACATAACCTGATTATGATTTATAGCCGAATAACTTGTAAAGTTACTTAATTTTATATTATTACACTCTTGGCGTGAATTTTTAATAATTCTACAATATTAAATTCCTAAAGATAAACATTAGCTAATGAAATTGTAAGACTATATAATATTCGAAATAATAAATTGATAAAACTAAAAACTCAGGTATCTACCGAGTGAAAAAAAATAATAAATTATAAAATATACGACTTAGTACTTATAATGTGGTACTGCATAATATGCGATATGTGATATTCTGGTCAGCATAAATGTCCTACTATAGAGATTTAATTTATTTAAATTTAACATGTGATATCCTTTAATACATGATTTATAGATGGTCAGCTGAATCGTGAATTAAGTAATACAAAGATTTCACATCACATCCATAGTGTTTACTTTTATAATGATTGAAAATGATTAGTAATTATAATAATTTTATTATCAGATTATTTTCATTAAAATATGTTTATTTTCATTTTTTGAATAACTGTTCGGAATGAGCAATACCGATATAACATATTTATTTTAAACATGAAATCCTTAAATAAGCAAAAATATGCAAAAAGCATAGAGTTGAGTACAAATCATAAAACGAAAATAGTAGGTATATCACACAATTTTTGTTCTCGCATGCATATATTTCCCCATAAAATTGATGATTGGACAAAGGAATATCTACAACTTGGTAATTATTATGAAAATAAAATTCATATAAATAATACATTTTACTGTTATATGCGATTATTACAAAGTGCGATGTCGTGTGTACAGCATTTGATTTTAAGATGCGTTAGTCAATTTATAGAGCCTGCCTAAATGGTATTTCGATCTAATTTATTCACGTGATTGAGTGTGACGAGAAAAAAAAACATATATAGTTTTAAGAATTGTAAAAAAACGAAAATATTTCTTTGAGCAACATTTTTTGATACGCACCGGAAATTACGTCATAAAAGCAAATTTTAAATTCCATGGGAATTAACAGAATAACCCGATAAGTCCCTCGTTGAAGCGGTACACGTACATAAGAAAATTTATAACCATTCAACGGTTGGAGCATGCGGAGATATCTTTGATTTATCTATATGTACTATCGTATTCCACTATATTTTTTAGAACACCGATATTCTTATAACGAAATGAAAATAATATATAATTGTCTACAACAGCATCGAGGGAGAAATGTTTATTTATTTTTTTTAAAAGTTAAAGAGTTGATTACTGATTTTTATTCAACTGAATGCAGGTCAGTCTTAAAAATCTCTATAGTGGATAACAACAATTCGCTTATTAATTATGTTAACAAAAAACAATAGTTTGTCACGAGAAAACAATCGTAAAATCCATATTTGTCTTATCGTGATAAAATCACATATAACTCCAACCAAACTTAAGAAGCTGCTGTAGGCCGTTAGGTTAGATTAGATTAGGTTGTCAGACGATTTTCACCGACCGATGTCGGATCGCGAATCCAATGTATACGATGTACGGCAACTGCAACAGATGCAGAGGAGTTTAGGATTATTTGTGGTGACGCGTAGTACCTGGTTGACCGGCTTCGGCACGGAGCACTTGAAGTTGCCTCTGATACAGCCCCTGTTGTTGGTTTTGAGATGGTTGCACTCGTCAGACAGTTCGGCTCCATCATCCCGGAGCCGCGGGCAGTTCATCAGGAACGTGTCCTTGTTGTCCACGCACTTCAGCACGTTGTCGGCTTGCCGACGATCGCTTTTGGTCGGCACCACCATCGGTAGAAACTTTACCTGACAATCCCACGATGAAGTCATCGGTCGCTCGTTACACCATCGGCTCCGCACCATTTGCGTGCATGTCGTCCGGTTATCGTTCAACACTGTTTTGAAGGACGAAAGAAAAAAAAAACATGATTATTATTAGATTTTAATTTAATTTATAATATTAAGTTTGACATATATATTATGCGCGATGTGAAGATTTGATTTCTGTAAACATAATATTACTAGTACGTTTGTTTATAATTTTTTTGTTTAAAAATTCGGTACGCGACCCAACCACATTGAGTAGGTTCACACGAAGGAATTAAATAGTTTTACTAGGTACTCAATATTGTCCCAACCGGCTCTTACACTGTAAATGCAAAAATACAAAACTGTGCGCAATTATACTTGATAAATTGCATACATGCTATTTTGGAAAATTTAATGCAATAAAGAATTCGCCCCGTACTATTACACAGTAGACAGTAGTTAATATCTATGCCGGTAATCGTATAAGTTCTTCACAACGATCTCGTGTTCGATCATTTGCTTCGAACAGATTGCTCTGAATTAATAGAACGGCTTGATTTTGAAATCAAAATAACTAAAGCCGCGAATGAATTTTTATTTTATTTACCGAAAGTGTTTAAAATGATATGTCTTTTTTATCCTCGAATTATTAATGTTCATTTTTTTATTTAATTGATTTATTTAAGTTAACAAGTTATAGAAAATAAATTTAATAATATAGATATATTTCACACCGATAATGCTTATATCGAATCCCCAAGTGAAACTACCAAGTATATAATATATGATGTTCACTCCCTCCTCCTCATATAAATGGGTTTATGGACGTCACTGTTACACGCATAATTTTCAGAATTAACTACATGATGCCGTCGTTGATAAAAGATTGTTTCCTTTTTAATAATCGAATAAGAATCATGTATTATTATTACTACGATAATTATTATTATTTTTTTATTACTTTTATTTAAATTATGTGTAATGTACATTTTTCAAATTGGATTTACTACTGTAAATAAATTATTATATTAATACCATAGTTTTTATATATCGTGATAGAACACTTGGTCAGAAAACCAATACTAAACCTCAGATTGCTATCAAAAAATGCGTTACATTTACCGACGCTGATCGTTTCTCGGCAACGCTTAAAAAGAGAAGTCGTCGCGTACCTAAACATACCGATGGTAATCATTATTATAACACAAATATATGCCAGAACGACTGTCAAATAGGTTATAAATGTTTAATTTATTTGATCTACCGCAGTAGGTAATCGGAAATCCGCGAACGAATCGCGGCGGAAAAATGAAAAGAAACCTGCACGATTGTGTAAAACGTTCACATTATTTTTATTTATTTATTTTTATTTTTTTGCTTTTTGAACAGTAAATCTGACGGTAACTGGCCCGTGGCATCCGGGCGAATCGTTTTGTAACTAATCATGAATTACAACTGTAATAATATACGATCGAACCGCGATTGTTAACAGTGTGTAGTTGATACTGTTTATGGACACACACGACGCTTACTTATTTTTATCACGGACGTAAAACTGGCATACGTGTTCGTATTATTGTGTTCATATATTATTAACTGCGAATTATAGGCATACCATGATATTACGAGTATATTCTTTAAACATTGCTCGGTTAAATAACTATCCTCGACGCCGTTTACCGCGGTCGACTTTTTATCGTCGAATGTGTGCGTACAAGTAACATACATTGTACGCGCACGAATCTCCCGAGGCGTTTTCGCGGATAATATAATTATATCATTATCGTGTCCATCCGTTGTTGTCTACTAAAAAAATACACCAAACGCGAATTGTTTGTTGAGACGGTGATGAGAATTACAATAATTGGTACGGGATTTGTGTAGTACCGTTCGAAATATCCGTGAACTGTATGCTATATGGGTGTTTACACTTTTTAACGTATTATTGGTGCAGCTGTGCTGTACATATACGGAACGCGTTGAAAACGTGCGAATAAAATCGTTGAGTGTTGGTCAAGGGATTTTCTTTGAACATACGCAACAGAGGTCGTTTATTGAAGTTTGCGTAGTGCTAAATTTGTTTTGATATTGCAATTTATTATTGTGCTCATTTTTGTGTGAACTATGTTACATTTAAGAGAGGACAGAGGACGGTATGATTTGATCAATAATGCCTCCTTATCACTTTCGTTTAAGTGTCTCGTTTTATATTTAAAAAATAACATATCAAGTACAAGTAACGATCGCAAATATAAATAAATTGGTCGTCACCGAATCGTTGAATTCGTTCATGTCTAAACACTAGACTCGCATAGTATTGATTTATTATTTCATTCGTGAGATGTACATAAAAATTACTTTTTGTGTCACTGTGTGTTACCGGGTCGTTATTGGAATTAAATATTAATTGACCTATTACCAAACTTTAATACGCGAGAATGTGATGTGTAAATATAACGTTCTTTATATTTTAATTTTACCATAAGGCATACTGGGTCAATCAAATATAATATGGGTTAGTTGTAATGATTCGAATTTAATAGCGGAATATTTAAATATGTTGTGTCAAATTTGAATGATTCGGTTTGTGCAAATTGTGGTTTTAAATAATCTTAAAATTAATAGCGATGGTAAAAATGTATTAATTTTACTCAGAAATTGTAGAAAAGATTAATACACTGAATGGCATATAATATTATTATTATTATTATTTTACGAACAATCATAAAACTTTTTCTAAAGTAGATATTCTTAAAAATGTAATATTAATTGAAAACCATTATTGTTATTATTATTTTTATTTATTTATCGCAATTTACGTTCGTGAAGTTGATACACCGAAGTACTGCTTTTTTTTTTAAAAATCTATTCCATTATTTTGCAAGTTATTTTCAAATATTTTTGAGTATGCTTTAGAATTTACATATCCAAACTTACACCGTGAAACTAAAAAAGGTACTTATCGGTTATCACGACTACCATAAAAATATGGTAAACTAAAAAAAATATTCAAAACTAGGAATAATTAATAATTGTATAAATTGTATAAAATAACTATTATAAAAACTAGAAATAATTAATAATTCACTCCAGGAGGAAAATGCTCAGACATGCAATTCAAAATTCCTATAAATGGATTTTCAGGCTTTTGACGCCACATGAATACAACTAACTCTTAGGTAAAGCACCATGATTCCAGATTTGCAAGTAATAATATAACACAATAGTGCAACTCCGTTGGTAAATGGCAAGTAAAACATCATGTTACTCATATTATTTAAAAAAAATCTTCATACCAATGCTAATAATAACTACCATTCAATACTTCTTGCTAGGTAGTCGCGATAACCGATAAGTACCAAAAAATTAAATTAAAAGTGAGGTAAAGTTTATATAGTCTACCTGTTTCAACCTAGAACTTTGAAATTAACACCAAATGAAAGCTAATTATTAAGAAGAATTTGCAAGTCTGCTTTTATAATTTGTAAGTCATTTAGGTGGTCGTCATATATAAACTTTTAAACTTGTGAATTCTGCCCACCCAAATTGTTCCAAAACTTCCATATAGGTATCAAACAAAAAGTAATGATCAATAAATATTTTCAAGTCAAATTTTAGAATTCACAAGTGAACCATGTGATTTGTAAAAACTTTCAAAGTTACGAATTTGGCCAATCCAAATTTTCCTAAAACTTTCAAAATTAACGATAGCTTTTAATTTACAAGTATATGCAAAATCCTTTTAAAAGTTTGAAAATCATTCAGGTGGTCGCTAACTTTTGAATTTGTGCAGCTGGTGTGATGTTTTGACTGGAAACTTCAAAGTGAATATTAAACGAATGTTAATGATTCCTATAATTTATAAATAAAATATAGGATATCTTTCCCAAAAAATAAAGATTGTAACATTAGAAAATGACATTATACATCACCATATATTTATGCCTAATATTAGAATAACAAATAAGAAAATTATAAATGTTATTTATTTATTGGATGAGTCAGCTTGCAACTCACAAATAACTTGCAAAATAATGGTAAAGTTTTAAAAAAATTGTAATTTTACAATGCAACAGAAAAAAAATGTTTTCATCCATAAAGAATAATAATGCTTCTATTTAACATCATTAAATAATATTGATTTTCATATAAATAATTTAATATTCATAGTACTACCATTGATTTTATTATAGACTATTATAAAATCAATGGCACTACCATAATTTAAACAATATCTACAATCGGATTACTGATTATTATTATTTCATGAGTCCTACGAGCTAAAAACATTTCGTTTATTCTTCTATGTAAACAAATTGGTTATACTTTAAATGTATTCACTTTCTATATTATTTAAAAATCAAAAACGTAATTAATTTAAATTAAATATAGTTAATCAAAATAGTAATTAAAATCAATAACTTCAAAAGATAATATTAATGTATTAAATAATACTATTATTATAATAGTTAATAGTAATTCATTTTTATAGAATGCTAAATTGATCTGTATCAGGAGTTGAAATCGATAAAACTTTTAACCTTTAAGTATATTATGTTGCCTATTAAACCCCTGAAATATATTTCATACTTTATTCTATTTTGATATTGTTGAATTCAATACTTTACTTTAATTTTATATTGTAAACATGTAAATAAATGTCTATGCATATTTAAAAATAAAGAAATAGTTTTCAGTGTTTTATAATAACTCAATTCAATTAAATTGGAAGAAACACATTCCAAAGAGTTAAGTTAAAAATATGATTTTTCACACATTTAACTCAGTTAAGTAGAAATTTAACGAGATTTTTTTTAGTTTTGCTAACAGTAGCTTTTAATATAGTATAAAATAAATTAATATAATATTAGTTGATAATTTTTCCAAAAAAATAAAAGATATTGAAATAATAAGGTTTTAAAAAGTATATATATAATATAACTAAATTAATAAGTTCCAAATAACCTATTGATCGTGAATTTAAAATTAACTTTAACTGATTGTTTTACTCGTTAACATCTTAATTCCAAAGTATTTTCAAAATCAAATTATCTTCGAAAGAAAAGTTATATACTTAAATTAATTGCCATAGACATACGTAGAATCTTTGTGCGTGCGAATATATCATCTCCTTTCCCTAATTAGATATATAATTTATAATATAATTGTGAATTATACATTTTTCACTAACCTAACGATTATTTGGTATAATTTTTTATTTAAAATTATTGAAAACCAGTTATTGAGAAAAATAAATAATGTTTCAAAAGAATTAAAAAAAATTTCTATTTACTAATTACGGCGTTTATGTACGCATAATTTTGACATGATTAAATAAGCCATTGATAATAATTATTGTGATTTATTTTTCGTCAATACTATTTAATGTAATTTGTTAATGATTTATAATGTTATTAATTCAACACTGAGCTTATAAATAACAATTGCATTTTTCTACAGTTATATTATATGTTTATGTTAATATTTTAACAATTACATTGTGCAATCAGAAAATGTCATTAAGAATAGAAAATATGAGAAACGTACTGAATTCGGCGATACCAAAAGAAAACGTTTTGGTTTTGAGTTAAGTAGTATTATGCTTTGCAGCTGCAAACACCCACTGTGCATGTTTATAATGTTAATTAATAACTTTTAATATTATCATCTTTGATCCTTATGATTGTTATTACGAATTCAACGTTAGTAAATTACGATCGCATCTGCAATTATTGCCGTAAAAAATATTAGGAAAATAAAGTCATATTCGATTATATGGGTGAAGTGCAATAATCATTATATGTTTGTATCCACACTACATATATATAAAGGCATCGAATGGGTAAAAAGTGTTTTATTTTATGCGTATGTACTCGTATATTAAAGATTGGCAGGAGGGGCAGTTATCCAGGGCCCTACGCCTTTCGTGAGATTTAATAATATTTCATCATGTAATAATAAGTTTACAAACAATAATGTAGTTTTTATGCTTTGATGATCAAATATCCATAAATAATGTAATAAATATTTTTACTCAAGTGATATAAAATAAAAAAACACATTATACGAGTACACGAGCGTCCGAAAAAAACATTTTTTTGGTTTCACGAGAAAAACAAATTTAGAGCTCCGTGAAGAAATCTGCACAGAGCTCCAAAAACCTTCCACCAACGCTGCTCAGCCGTGTGCATTATAATCGGTTTATTACACTCGTATTGATGCATAACAATCATATGATTTTATATTCTATTGCAGTGACAGTAGCGGACGGAGACGTAACTACAATACGCAGAGGAGTAAAACCAAGATATCCGAGGGTGGAGTGATTTTTAAAATTCAAAAATACATATATATTTAACCGTAGCAGGTACGTTTAAATAGCCTAAAAAGCATCGAGCTCCAATGATTATTATTTTTTTTTGGGAAAATGAAAAGACCCCCTTTAAATACCCGCCCCTGCCATTACGGTTTTTATTGTGTGCGTACAATATATATATATAGTTGATATATTATAATATTATTATTTATTATATGGCTACGGCAGGTGATTACCGTGACGTCATTGGATCCGTGTCGCCGCCGCCGACTAGCTTCTGTCGGCGGCGAACATCAAAGGAGCGGCATCGCGGCGTGTTCAAAAGGAATTACACACTAAACAATTAGAGTATACTCTTCGTACATATTATACCCATACACAAACACATGCTTATGTATAGATAGACCCACCTTTGTATTATTATTTCATGGGTAGCCAACTGGTTTTTATTATTATTATTATGATCATCGTCATATTGCATTTATTATATGCATGCCTGGTCGGGTTCCGTGTTGGTCGATGCATATTAGATAAGTAGAAAATAAAATATTATATTATTTTTTTTTATATATTTCTAAACATTTTATTCGGTTTAGAATAGAACGATACTGTGCCGCATTCGTCGAGCTGCAGTCTTCTCGGGTAGGTAGTAAAATGTATTCAGTTTCCGAAGAAAGCGAAAACAGATTATTTCTTATTCACGTGTATACAACATTCATCAACGTTATAATACTTTCGTGAAGAGATGAATAAAGCGTTTATTTTTTTAATTGAAATCTTGTGTTAAAAAAAGTCTGAATATAATATTATCGCGTATTTATTTACACAATAAATTATTTTTTAATGAACTTAAAATTAATGCTTTTTATGTGATGTGTTCATCATATTTTGAGTTCAAATTTCACTGAAACAAAGGGTTAGTTGTTCCACAAATTAACAATTTCGGGTCATTATTGCGATCAAACATATTATTTGAGCCTTCAATAAAAAATAACAAACATAATGAAAAAGGAATATCAATGACCTCTGAGAATTTTATAACAAATGTTATATATTGTAAAAGACATAATATTTGAATATCAATATTAACGCAAATTACTGAATATATATTATTATATATATTGTAGAGATTCATATTTTATATAAATTGTAGGATTTTTATTTATAACATATTTTGACAATATAGGTAAAAATGCATATCTCATAGAAAATCTGATATTATATTCTCATGGGTTATTTTATTTGATTAAACATACGTTATAATAATTTAAAAAAGCGGAATTACAAATCTATTATTATTTTTTCTAACCAAGCTTATGGTAATCTATAACATTATAGAAAGATATTGTGTAGAATGGTGCTGTTGTAAATTATCTCATTAGAATTATGCTTTATAATATTTATACTGTGGTTTCCAAAAATATGTTTGCATTCATTAAATTATTTATATATTATTTAGATGTGTAAAACCAGTGGTGAAGTCACTTCTTTAAATTTACTCGTAGTAATACAAGGCCGGATCTAGGATTTTTAACACTTGAGTAAATAAATAATAATACAATATATAGTATACTAGTTGCGGTCACTCATCAAAAAGGTTACATACTAGTTGCGGTCACCCAAAAAAAAAGTGATATACAACTAATTGCTAACATTAAAATGTATTAATACAATTCTCTATAGTTGAAATCAGCAATTAAATATTGATTCCATAAAATAACTATTTGTAACCGACAATTGGAATTTAGGAGTAATATTGATTCTACATAAGTAATTATATGTCGTAATGAAGATTTTGGATAATAACTTAAAGGCTTCATTTTAAAGAATATCAAAAGTATGTTACATTAAGACATGCCACTAAGTGTGTATAATAAACCAGTTGTTTATCAGTCTAATCAGTCAACCTCTACTATATATTATTTAAACATTTTACTTTTAACTTAAAATTTTAAAATAATATAACACCTATTATAACATAACTGACGTGACGGCAACTGTTATGACTATTTATCTCAAAACCGCAACCGACCGCTACTCGAATTCAGCCTAAAAATACACCCCCTTTGCGGTAAACGATTTACTTTTTCTTAAAATTTTAGATAAAATAGACAAAAATCTACGTTCATATTTTAATTATATATATATATGTATATAAATATATACTAAAATAAGCTATTAATTTAGAAGACAGTCTTTCATTTTACAATCAATTCGTTAATGTTGTTCAGAATCGCTTTTATTTCACAATGACGTATAGGATTTAACATTTTAAAAGAGTTTAATGATAAATTCTCACCTTATATCTTATATCAGTTATAATAATTTATTTAATTTTATAACTATAATCTCATTCAAAAATTGTGAATTCAAAACATTTTGTAGTAAATTATAGCTTGCAATCTAATATAGTTGAAGGCTTGGTCAATTTAAATAAACATTGTTTTCAGATTTTATTGAAAGCATGGGTTTGAAATAAATTTATTTTGAAAAGTTTATTTTCATGGATATTTTGTTGACACGTATATTATATGAAGGAGACCGACAAAACATTAGTCTATCATCGGGTTTCATATTTTTCAAGTAAAAATTGCGTGGTCTACCAAACTATGAATGTAATTTATAAACCTAACAAATGTAATTCATCTCTAGGATAGGCGGATGACGATTATTTCCGAGTAAATATATTCATAAATATAAATTATACTTGAGTGATAGATTGTATGTAATCTTACCATCTGTTTTGATTAATAATTTATGGCGAATAAGATTTTTATTTATGTATGGTTTTTATTTTTAAAACTGAATAATCATATTATCAATTTAATTTATATGTAATATGATTTGAAATTTGAATGAATTTATATACATATATATATATATATAATGTGTTAACAATATTTTGGTAGAATATTCTCTATCAAAACATTAGGAAATTTGTCTATTACTTATAATAATGTAATCCATAAACATATTTTATACAAATTAAAATAAAAAAAATAAAAAAAATCATATTTTTATCTATTTTACCATTTGTATAAAAATAATTTAAATATGTAGTAAATAAGTATTTTATTGAAAATTGTGTAAATTTCTTACAGAATGTTTATAAATTTATAAATAATGATAAAGATTGAAAATTGAAGATTATGTGCGAAGTTCAGTGTTGTATAAATTTAGGCTATCAATTTGAAAAAATATATTTTAATAAATGTTTGTAATTTTTAGTAGATAAATCCATTTTTTAGCATATTTGAAAAAGGTTTTCACATTTTTCGGTGAATTTCTACTTGCTCTCGCAATTAAATGTGTACGTCATTTTAATTTGGTTCATAAATTATGTAAAAAAAATAATAATACCTGCTATTAAGAACAGCTAGGTGTCTTAAACGTTTTTTCATTGTTTTTGTAATCGGACATAAAAAAAAAAAAAAAATTCATAGCTCAATGTATTATAACTGAAGAGTAAAAATTGTAAGAAATAATGGTTTCTGTGACTGTTTGTAATTTATTATATTTCACCGATTCAATGTATTTTTTATGATGAATAAAATGGTATAGACCATGAAATTATTTACAATGAATAAAATGAATTATTTTATATTTACAGGTAAATTTAAATATTCATTTTTCAGGTTGATGTTCATATTAATATATAAATAACTGAAATTACCTTTTTAGCATATTTATATAATAAATAATACTTATATCAGAAATAGTATGTCTTATATGAATGAAGTACATGTTATTTTGTAAATGTAATGTAATTTATTTCATGTGTATTTAATAGAGATATTGTATGTATATAGTAACTAATACTAAGTAACAATGACATGAACAAAACAAAAAACTCCCAGACTTAATATGGTTTTATTTTTACATTAACATTGTTTTGAATTTATAACACGTTTTCGAACAGTTAAACATATCTAACCGCTTTAATTAAAAATATATATAACAATATACATTCAATTTATTATATACCTGCAGGTACATAATGATTGGTACTACAAGTTTTATTATTCTTGCTTTATCTTGCGATATTACATTACCGCAATTAATAATATAGCACAAATTAGGAATACAACAATGTTTTAAGTTTTGAATAGACCAAAACAAAAATAACTAGAGTATGAATGTTATAGAAATAAAATTACCTTTACTTGACCATAAAACAACCTAGTCTCTAGTATTTTGAATAATAGTCAATTTAAAATTTGTTATAAATGTTTTCTTTAAAACTGTTAAAAAATAAAACGTTCATATACCTTGATAATTGTATAATATTATCGTATTTTATAAATAAACGGTATTGTACCAGAGAATAATATAATACAAACGTACGTTTCAAAAGTGATATAACATAATATTGATTTTGCTAAATAAAATTAATATATATTTTAGCGTAAATATTTAACGATTACGTGCTTTAATATCGATTTACGTAATGATATAGTATCTACGCGTTAATTATATATTTATAGTGTGTTTTAAGTAACAAACATTAATATTTTAAAAGTATTGTGTATCACGTGGGTAGAAGCAATTAATAAATACATTATATGTAATAAATATAGTTGTAAGACAAGTAGTTTGAGTAATTTGATGACGAGTTGACAATTTTAACTCGAGATTTGGTAATAATACGAGTATTTAGATAAATGTAAAAACATGTTTGTAACAAATATAAATTATAATGCTTGAACAAAATCACCATTAAAAACAATAAGAATTCGTAATCAATATCGTAATGAGAACATTAACTAACCTAACTTAACCACGAGCCTAATCGGCGAATTGTTAAGAAATCAAATGTTATTAAATTTAATCAATCAATTTAAATTAAATTAAATTTTTAAGTAACATTAGGGCTTTTACGGGGTGGAAAAACTGCAGTGCGCAAGTGGTTGCAGCAAAAACGGATCGGGATCACTCGTAAATGTTGGGTTAGGTCATATTAATCGTGTTAATATTACGAACTGGTTGAATAATAATAAAGATAATAATATTCAAACGATCTGAGTATCCCGTAGCGAACTCATTTATTTTTAAATGACGACATAAGAACTTGAGAAATTATCGTAATAATAATAATGATTTTTTCGATCATAATACACGAACAGTCTAACGTCAATGGAGTGAATATTATTAATATGATGTAGAGACTTACATTGCGGTATATGTACATTTTGTGTATGTAATGCACAATATGTACACAGCGGTTAGTACAATATTAACAACAACGTAGTTAAACCTTGGTTATGAAGAGGATATGTGGTGGAAGGCGCGGGGTTCGCGTTTGGTGGGAAAACGTTATAATATTATTAAGATTATTATTATTGTATATGAGCCGTATATTATAATAAAACTATATACGTAACACGTACACACACACACACACACACACACACACACACACACACATACACGGTGCCGCGCAATCAGTAGGAACCATATATGTATATGCAGGACTAAGGATATCGTTTGGTAGCAGCAGGTGCGCCCGTCTCGCACACATAATAATGATGATGATGATAATAATAATAATCATAATAGTATAATATGTCGTCATCGGTCGTCGGTACGTAGTAAAAACAGAGACGTATACGTTGTTTTTATTATTATTATTATTATTATTATGTACCGATCGGCGGCGGCGGCGGCAGCGGTTCACAAAGGCGCGAGACCCGGGCGGCGGCGGCGGCAGTGGCGGCACACATCAAAACCTGTTGGCTCGTGGCTAACCCCCCGGCCCACCGCCACAGCTCTTTGTGGAGCTTTGCCGATTACTGAACGCCGCCGCCGATCATTCAAAATATAATATAAAGAACGGTGGGAAAATAAGTATAACATGTACAACATGTACATAAATAATCGGTATTTTTTTTTCACTTTAGGCGCGATTTCGTACATGACTGCATAAATGCGTATTACGCGTGTATAGGAGCACACACACACAAATGTATATATATATATATTAATGTATCGTAATATCTATAGATGGTAAACACGTGGTACAAGTGGTTACCGTTAAAATCCAGTCTTTGGCCAAAACTAGGCTGTACTAATAAACCGTATTAGAACTATAATATAATCGCATCACAAGAGCTTGAAGCGGAAAACATTCGTTTGTGAGCGTCATCATCGTAGGAAAAAGTCGAATGAACGGACTGTAGAAACAAAAAAAAGTGAAACGGAATTCTGTACACGAAAGTATGTATAATAGTTGCGAGTATATTATTATTGCCATTGACTGATAGTGTTGGATGGATTATCTTCCATGTATTATAAATTAGCGAGTTATACATTTCTCGAGTTAAGGAGGTGTAGGACAAGGGTGGCCGACCCCAAATAGTTGGGAGGAAGGCGAAGCAAAAGAAGAAGAAGAAGAAGAATACATTTCTCGAGTTAAGAAAAAGCAAAACTAGATTTTTTTTTTTACTACAAATATATTTAGAGTTGATCGTGTTGAATAAATAAATAAAATATTTAAATAGATGCATTAATATTACATTGACACAAGTTTATAATTATTAATTGATATAAACACGAAATAAAATAAAATAGCATTTATTGTTTTGGAATTTGGACTTTAAATTATATTATACTTGAGTTTTGCCAGCATAGATTTTTTTTGCATTCAATAAATATTAAGTATTTTTTAAAAGAAACCCGATAAGATAATACTTTTTCCTCCAACTGAATGTGATGAACTGATAAGTAAAGTAAATACAGACAATGTCTGTAGTCGGTGCTTTTGAAAAATTAAATAGTTTAATAGGTCTCAGAAGATTTGTCTGTATACGCTTTATTATACGAGTATAACGTGCAAAAACGTATTATTATAAATTTTATTGCGTATTTTATCCAACTCCATTCGGTGTCCAACGGATTATGATACATCTCTAAGACAAAGTTAGTACTTTAATTTACCGTACACATAATTTTATTGTACGCGTCGATATCAACATTTATTCTTCACACCTCACTATACTCACTACATACTTGCATGTACACGAGACTATTATAACGACGAAATCATCCGCGTGTAAAATAGAGTAATTATTTTATACTTTGAATACAAATAGAAAAATAATATTCCGTTATCGTAACGTGTCGAAGAAATGGTCTTCGGATATATAACCACTGAATCGAACACATAATTATACTAGTGTTTCGATAGACATGTACGACAGAAACTTGTAATGAACAAGTCGAAAACAGGGCTGGATGTAGTGTAGAGGCACGGGGAAGCGGACAAATATCCATGAGCGCATACCGATTTTTCTGAGAAACAATGTTTTTATTTTTATTGCCTAAAAATAAGACGCGCAGTCGGTAGGAAAACTACGTCTTATCGGTATTAATCGGCGTATCGAGGTGCAGGTATTCACCGTCGTACTTATGACAAGAAAACGTTGAAATCGTATCAACCGTGTTTGGACGCGTAATTGAATACCATTCAGCGGCGCGACGTGAGTAACGCCCAAGACGCTGCGGCCGGTGATTGAGGTGCCGGAGATTTTTCCAAAAGCTAAAGTTGCTATCGGCCGTTACTGGTGAACGACGAAGCGCGCAAGGGGAAGGGATATCCGGAAACGACAAACTTTGTTCAAAACGCTCGGTGACGTGACGGAGTCGGTGTACCGGGCAAACGAACAGAGCGTCGTGATTCCAGATAGACAAACGCGTAAAGCGGCTATTGGACCTGTACATTATCCGTTATGAGCGCGCAACAACAGTGTCGGATCCGATATGTTCGCTTGCGCTCGGGGGGGCTGGTGGGGACTAGCGGCCCGCGAAATGTTAACGACCCGCTGTGCACTACAACTACGATAACGCGTAGATATACGGACCTGTGTAGATGCCTTCGGTGTCCTCGCACTTCCACACGGTGACGCCGACGTCCACGTAGAACATGAACATGGGATGGCCGAACTTGTAGGCGGGGAACGGGTCGAGCACGAAGAACGCGTCGTGCGGCTTGCCGGTGAGCTGCGCGTCGTTGTCGGGCAACACGGCCACCACGGTGTCGTTGTCGGTCAGCATGCCTCCGAAGTACAGGCGAACGTCCTTGGCCGACATGTCGGACAGCTCGTTGCACTTCTCCGGGTCGTACAGCTCGTAGCAGTTGTGCGCCACCAGCCGGCTGAACGCCAGGTCGGCCAGCTCGTACACGGCGTCGGTGTTCAGGCGGTGCGCGGTGGCCGCGGCCAGCGCGGCCGCGCACATCACCAGTGTCGTCGCCACCCCGGTCATGTCGGTGTTCGCGTGTCTCTGCAACAGGTACGCTCTTGTCGCGGTCTCGGTGTGTCCCGGTGTAACGAGCGTTCGGAGTGCAACTGCGGACGTAACGGTTCGCCTCGCGGTTCGCTTCTGCACCGGTTACGATGGTTTGTCGCCCGCCAAGGGCGGCAGGAGCGAGCGAGCGTGCGTGCGTGCGTGCGTGCGCGCGTGCGCGCGCTCGCGTCACGCTGTCCTTCGGGGCGGGGTGGGAGGCAAAAGGAAAACCTTGCGAGTGTACCCAACCCCCCCCACCTGGGTCCGCTATCCACCCCGACACGGCCGCGGATTGGAACGGGCTCGTTCGTGTCGGCGTGCGCAGGGCGGAGTTTCGGTTTACAAGCGGGCGGTGAGAGATCAAAAGCGCGCACCTCACCGACACGCTGCCGCCGCCGACTCGTTAGTGGGGCATACACGCACACACGTACACGAGCACGGACGGTAATGTCTTACCTGCACGCGTACAGGCATAGAAGTCCACACGGTCCGACTTCTAATTTTCTCTCTTTCTCTTTCTCTCTCACTCCCCTTCTGTTTCTCTAGCGCCCAACTTTGTGTACACGTTATGTTCTGTGTTTGATTGATCTTTTTCTCGCTATTCATCGGTGAACACCGCCGAAAGATGAAAAAAAATAAAATAAAAAAAAACTCTACTCGTAATGTACATGTACCTTTCTTCCCTCTCCCCTCTTCTCCGACCGTCTCGTTCTAATCTCTTTTGAGCCAAGCCGCCGTATAATGTGCTCGGCACTCGCACGTAGAAGAAAAAAATAAAATACTCCATCTGTGTACCGGGTTTGTACCGGGGTTTTATAAAACGGTTCGTCGGCCAACACTTTTTCTCGAAAATAAATACATATCTATGCGCCGAAATCATAAAAGAGTTTCCACATTGAATGCGGCTACGGTGACACGGGTTGGATAAAATATAACCGTGCCAGTCGCTCTATTTATTATCGATTTTCGTCCGGTTGTCTTTTTTCTTCTTTCTATGCCGTTTTGTGTTCGATGTTATTATGTTTGATGTTATTATTATAGTTATCTATTATGTGTGCCTTATTTCCACTGGTATCCTTGTACCGTAGACGTTAACATGTCGACGTACATTATTTGTGGTTCAAAACCGTTATTTGACGTTTCTCTTAGCTTTCAATGTATACCGCCTCTTTTAAAACAGCCCTCTGGTACGAGCTTAAATAATGTATACGAACATCATGTTCGCGAAGTTCAAGTTAAGTTTAAAATCACTCTAGACAATTTTAAATTTAAATTCTTTACATGATACTTTCAAGGCGATGATGGTCTCGGAAGAGTTAGAAAATAACCAACAATTATACCTAAAGTGCGTATAGCACATATTTGTATTAATTATCATTCGTTTACAACGCAATATAATCATAATTCGTGTAGGATATCCAAAAACTCTAAAAAAAGAGCAAAAATATAGTTAAGATATTTTTATTTTTTTTTTTTTGTCATAAATTTCAAACAATTTTTCTATTAATATTAATCAAAAAAATGTTGATGAGCACAACACGTAAAATGTATACAACATTTAAAAATAATAATGTTGTGTGAGCAAACAAATTTGAACAATACATCGATATGAGATATATCACATTTATGATTACGAATAGATAATACTCGTATGCATAATATTACGAGTAGGCTGTTTTTCTGTACACATCTAGTCCTACAATCCACAAAGCACTTGACTGAAATAAGTTATATTTACATTTTTAAATTATAAATTGTTAATAGTAATACGGTTTTTTTAAATGATATTTGATTTTCTTATTTAATATTAACTACTAATAAAATAATTTAACTATATGTAACACTTAAATATTATAGATGTTACAGATTTGTAATGACATTGATCATAGTAAGAGATGCCTAAAAAAAACTCAAATTATAAAGTATTTCTAATGTGTATCATGAGAACTTTTTCGCTTTGCAGATTTCGGGTTTAATTTGTTGCTTATGTCTTTTAGACGTACATACATAATAATTATTTAAATGATTGAAAATTAATGTAAATGAATTATTCATCGAATTATTATTTTCTTCCGAAATTTTAAATTGATTTGTAAAATTCGTTATTGTACACGTTCTTCTTTATGGAATTTTACGGAATTTAAAAACAAAGAAATACATTTTTCGGAATATAAAAAATAATTTTAAGAAATATAGTTGAGTATTACGATAAATTATATTTGTAATTAAATTTGTGTCGTAACTCATCACGTCCTTTTAAAATTTTGATTTTGAATTTTGGTCATTGAACAACTTTTAAAGTATTATCAGAAGTTGTTGACATTATGCATAAGATAAAATATATGCTTATATTACAATCTATAAGTTATACAGTAAAACAGTAAATTTCTCAAATAGAACTTTTAAACATCCAATTTCTAAATGTGAAAAACAATTATACTCGTAATATAATTTCATAATAAATAGAGCAAAATAATTTTATTATTATTTACGCTTAGTTGTCATTGTAGACATCATACATTTTTATTGTCTAACTCTTATGAACACACCACGATTATCTATATAATTCCGTATACATTGTACTTATAAGTTGTAACATAAACATATTTCGGTTAATGAGTTGAATGATTTTTTTTATGAACATTTAATTACAAATACCATTGCGAGATTTATCTCATAATAGTGTTTATTATTCTAAGTGATAGGTAGTTAAACAACTATATTCGCAACATTTGTTACATATATACTGTAGTAGGCCTAGGAAACCATTAGTAAACAATAATGTATGTATTTACAAAAGTATCAGTTTACTTTTATAGGTCAATGAAGCAGTAATGAGCTACAACAGCAAATATAGATAAGCTACTATTACAGTGACTTTATTTGGGAGGGGAGGAGGCAATTCATGCATTGCCGCAGTCTAAAGTTAAGCTATTTCATATTCGGCACATCAGCAAAATATAAATACGTTTTTTATAAAGCCATTGACATGTTGTAAATCAGAAAAATGAAACATGTACTGTATAGCTACTTACGTACAAAGTATCATACAAATCATTTTTGGACTGATTTGACGTTCCCTGCCCCCACATTAATAAACAAAAAATGAGACGCAGCGCAGAGTCGGAAATTTAATAAAAATATGCCAACTCTATCCTACTCTAAAAAAAACTGAAATTATGCCACTGTTCTATTATAGATGAATGCAAACACCAGCTCATGTGTGTGCTTGGACTACATTTGATTTACCGATGCAAAATTTCGCTCGTAAATCGAAGGCAAGTAAAACACACACAATAGAGTGGATTTAGGGCAAAATAATTTACCTTGTGTCAATGTTGTCTGTTTTGTGTCTAAATGTAATTTCAAATAAAATTATTTTGAGTCATTAATTATTCAGCAGTTTCAAATAACTATAATACATTCTAAGGATGTAGTATGTACATGTTGAATCAACATTGTTTATGTATGTGATATTTGTTCGAATAAACATTTATTTGAATCATGAGTGATGAAAGGAAGGAGGATTAATTATTATTGTCTATTACATCTTAAGGTTAAGAAAAATTATATTTTTTCTGAAACGTTATAATATGGCGAAATAAACTAATACTGTAAATTCGACGAGAATTTAGAAATATTGACGATTAATATCAAAACAACGACAATAAAAAAATATATAAAAATGTTACATATTTATTCATTAAACAAAGGTACACTATTACTACTTAGAGTAAGCTTTATATTAATCATATACACATTGACACTTTAACTAAAAACAAAATTTTTTTCAGTTACTCATATTCTTATAGTTAGTATAACTATTTGATTTTATTTCGTTATTGAAAATTCAATTATGTTATAACTTTGAAATAATACCTGAACATAGACATTAAAAACTCAAAAACCTATTACAAACGCAAGAACAATAATAGAAATGAGATAAAATAAAAAAATGTACAGTAATTAATTGTAGATGTACAATTGAGGACGTGGCTAATGATGTTCCGTAAGGTGGAGGTAAGTCATTCAAAATAATTCTTAGACCTACCTGTTAAATATTATAAGCCGAACTCATATTTTATACATTTGTATATTTGTTGGTAAATTTATACTCAAAATTTGATTTACCACAGATTATCATGACTTCTAGACGTATTATTTTATGTTAACACATTTTAGGTTTTTTGCTTAAAATTAATATATTACACTTAAATGTGAAAAAATAAAAATGTGAATATTTTTCAAGGAGAATTTAAAAAATATTTTAGTTTCTATCATTACAATATTATTGTATGAAACTTGTTTTTATATTTAAATTAGATACCTGAATAGATTAAAGGGTCGGACTTTGGTTGAATCAGGTTGAATATATATACAAATATATTGACGTTATAATTTTCACATAAACAATTCTTTCTAGCTTAATCATTTTTCATTATTTAGCAAATAATTATAGTACATATATAGCGCCTGTAAGTGTACAAATAAAATTTATTATGATTATTTATCAAATTAAAAAAAATAAATATTCCACCGCTTATTGATTTATTTTTCATTATAAATATTGTATATTGCCACCATTAGACTAAGATAATATATAACTATAATTACACGCGTACAGTTTATAAAATATTGTATGGAATAATTTAAACAAAAAATACATTTAACATACCATGCAGAAAACTTAATCGTACGCAGAGGCGAAGGCTTGACTTAAATAATGCACGCTTGTATTTTACGAGCACTAAAAACGTGCGACAACAATAACATAATATTATTTACAATGGTTTGGGTATTAGGGACTGACAATGTCGGCTGGATCAAACAAATGTAGTAAGTGTATACACACACATGATAGTTATCAGCTGATAGCATAATATAATATTACCAAATACATTCGACATTTTAATTTGGAAAGAAAGACGTTTATTTTACTGTTATTTGCTGCGTTACATCTGTTAGTTATTTTTGTAAGTACTTTATATTTTCACAGTGTGTATTTAAACTATTATCCTGTTTATCCTATTTCGTTGTAATATTTATAATATAATTTATAATTGGTGAGTATTCAGTTATAACTATTAATAATATGCAATAAATAGTTGTTCTACTTTTCCGTTAAAATCAACCTTTTCCAATTATCACCTGCAGTTACGACAACAACATAACATAATGTATTACACTTCCATTTTTTTTCATACAGCAATAAGTTATAGCCATTATTGATAAATATCATTAAAACAATTGTATACAATTTGTATTCAATAGTTATCATAGTTTTTTCATACTTAAACTTGGACTCAAAGTCTTAAAAATCATTGAACAATGCACTAAAAGTAACTAAATATATGTTTAAAAATACATTTTCATCATTTATTGTCAAGTTATTAAAAAAAAGGGATTATAGGTACATTTTATCTATAATCTGCTGTTGGAAGTAAACGGAAAAGTCGATGTTTGCGGAAAAATAATCTTCTTTTAATAACATTTGCGTCAATGTTTGTTATTTATATTATATTAAATTGAAATTATAAAAAGTTAACAATTTTTATTCCACTAAAAATTTTACAAAATAACTTAGCTTCCAAGTAATGTGAATATAATGATTTTTTTTCTGTAAACATACTATCGGGTATAAAAGATTGACCACAAATATCATTGGAAATTGGAAACAATAGTTCTTTAGTAGAGTAATTTTTCAATCTTATTCTAAGTGTACCTAGTATAAAAGAACCCTAGAAATTTTACCTTTTATTCTACGTAAATGTATAATGAAACTATAATATTTTATATAAAGCTAACCAAAACTTAAGTCATCTTGAGTTTACATTCAATTTAATTCTTTTAACATTCTATATGTCAAAACAGAAGAATATTCAAGATTAGTCGTTAATATTTCGGGAAATCACATACCGTTTATCTTAATCTTAAATAATATTATAACTATAGGTACTATACGCTATTTTCATGACCAAACTTATCACTAAACAAGATTTATTATTTGAAACACAAGAACAGAATGCATATAAATTAGTTTTTTAATTACTTAAGGTATTTCAATTTCAATTTTTAGTTTATTATTATTTATTTATTTTACATTATTACACGTTTTTGTTAGATATATATATCTCTAATAGTACTCGTATATACTATTATATACTATTATATACTATTATATACTATTATATACTATCATATACTATCATATCCCGCAAAGTCTGACAATACCTTACCTCACAAATTTAATTAAACTAACACGTCTCTATTTGAAGTTATAGTGTTTAGTTGAATTTCATATTTTAATAATCGAATTTTAAAATTGTGGTTCAATCAAAATATTTTTCTATCGTACATGATAGTAATATATTGTATTATTTGATATGTTGATCAAATGTCATAAACGCAATACGGGCTCCGCACAGCGACAAGAATCGTGATCAGTGGCATAATACAAACGTGTTGCGAGGAATGGTAGGAGTTTAAAATTAGAATCCTTACCTCGGCCTAATGGAAAAATATACCATAATATAATATAATTACCTACAACTTTTTCTGTAGGTATTATATTATAATACAGAAAAAGTTGTAGGTAATTTTTATTTCAGATATTTATTGAACCATAATATGTTTGAAGCTCTGCGATTCGTTTATGTAACCAAAACGTAATTTTAGACAAAAATCCATAATTATAATAATTACATGTGTTACACCATATTCGTCGGTAATAACGATAAACACGTTCAATGTTTCCTCGAACGTTTGTTATATTATATTTAAAATAAGTATGCGTGTACATTATCATCTCACACCGGATCCATTGTCATTTCATATATAAAATTGATATTTATTATTTTCTTGTGTGACCGCATCAACGGTCTTAAACAATATATTACACATCGGATCGTGTTCGTAAGGTTATAACGGTTATACATGCGCAATAAATAATGGCAGGTTGTACATTGTTAATGTTATATTGATACACCGGGGTAGGTAATATTATAGTGGCCCGTGTTTGTTCGGTGATAATGCATTCGTAAATTTATATCGTTTCAGATATATTTTATCGCCTCCTGATAATACACTCAGGTATATTATCGGTTTCATTGATCTGTGACGCACGTCACATGCATTCATACATAAAACGTAATATACGAGCTATTTTTAAATACACATAAATGGGTGAAAGGTCAAGATGTATAATACAACCGAATGTCCGTTGTGAAGCACAATAAGTGGATTAAAGAACAGCACGCAATATGGTATTAAGGAGCGGTGGACAAATGAAGCCGACGATATACGTACGTTATTCCAGACCACTACGTTATTATGTCGTCATACACAATACTGAAATACTACCTATTATACGCACGCACACACGTATTATTTAAAAACATAATATACAACATCTTGGAAGTTAAGACGCAAACTATATTTAGAAGCTGCTATTATAGCGGTTCGTTTTAAAAACTATGCACGACAGATAAATATTATATACACTATTATAAGGTAAAATTTATAACCGTGCACAACAACCCTCTGGTATTGAAAGGAAAAAAAAAAAAACAAATACAAAAATTGTCCTTCTCGCTACACTAATATAATGCCCACGCGTGTTGTCATTCTACGTAGTCTGACGCAATGTGAACAAATACGATACCTTATAATTTATACGGTTCGACCGACCGGTAGAGTCCGCGTTGTTCTCGGAATCGGCATCGTAAAATTGATGCCGCTTTTTAATAATACCCCAAATCGGTACAACTGCTGTCACCATTCGCCCTGTACACGCGACGGTTTAACGTATGATGATCCCCCGCACTATCGAATATTATGGAATAATATTATATTTGTGTATATGCTGGTATATATCTACATTATGTGCACGCATTGTACAATAATAATAATAATAATAATATAACATAATACCATAATACCTACCTGCAGCTTATACGGTTGTCGTCAATCGCCGCTGCCGCCAATTTCCTTTGAAAATGTCCGTCTTTTTATTTTCCTGTCGTTTTGTCGGCGACGACATCATCGTCGTCGTCCATTTGTCGGCACGATTGAAGAAAACCTTTGTGTCCCGTTTGACACTCGACTGCGGTTAATTACAGACCGGTGCGTATGCGTGTATCAGTGATAATTGTATTCCTGTTCTCCTGTGTTATTTCTTCTTCCCGGGTATATTATACTATATTATATACAATTCATTCTCGGTATAACATTTCTAATTTTTTTTTTTTTTTTATCTCATTACGGAAACGATTTCGTCGATAACTGAGAAAACATCATGCACTTAAGTTTTAATGTAGTATAATATACATATTAAAATCCAGTATAAATGTATAATATATATTTAAAAACACTTATGTATTATACAGCATTGATGTAACTACGAGTAAGAGTTCCATTAAGGGCTGAAAGGGTGATTAAGTCTCGATTAGATTCGATTAAAAACGATTCTGAGTGAAAAAAGTTAAGTGGATGAGTTTATATTTCTAAAGATGGTTGATAAGTAGTTGAACAAAATTGATTAAAAAAATAGGTTCAGGAGTGGAAGAGGAGTCATCCCTCCATTATTTGTATTTTTTTATTATTATTAAATCCTCATAAATTGATAATATAGATACATAAACTTATATACTATTTCATAATTATCAATGCCTTTTAAGCTAAGCTTGTGTTAAGGATTAAGAGTATATTTTTTAAATAAGGTTTCACAAAAATGTATTAAATTACATTAATAATATATAATAACAAACAAATAATAATATAAATAAAAAACAGAAAAAAAATTATCATATATATATATGTATATTTTACTGGAATATTGTGAACTCTATTTTCTCTTTTGTTTTTTTATTAAATGTTTAAAAATAAACATAATTACAATTTTTTTATAGAGTAATCTAATTGGTAATACCCCCTAAGTCTAAGTAATTATGTCTAGTTGATCCTTCCAGAGTATTTTTAATTAAACTAATTTGTATTATGTTATTTTGATCAGTTTGCTGTTGTTTTAAATACCATATCCCAGTTCACAACATACTAATAGACCATATTGATAAATTAATTGATATAAGGCAAAATATTATACGTATAGTTTGTTTTGGTATAAAGTTTTTGAGTTTATTAAATTTATATGTAATTACACGTAGCTTTCCTACAATATTATGCAAATGTAGATACCATTTTAAGTTTTTATCAAAAATAATCCATAAATACCGTATTTTTGAGATCTCTAATACGTTTAAAAGTGTGTACATTGCATATTTTACTATTAGTGCAGCTAAGTATTGTTATTGCATTCATATTAAATATGAATAAATGTTATAAGAGTCTTATTTATGAAAAATTTCATGACCATAGTTTTAACATCGGTTAATCTTAGATTTTTATCATAAAGGCATTTATGAACTTCATTCATACCAAATGAGGCTTTAAAATGAACTCTTTCCCACGATTTGTCAGTGAAAAGTAGACAAGTATCATCAATGTATGAAACTACATGACCATCCAAATTTAAATCACATATCAAGTTAATGTATAATATGAACAAAATAGGACCCAGAACACTAACTTGAGGAACACCATATTAAATAAAATATTCTTGGCCTATAATATTATTTATTTTGACCCTTTGTTTTCTATTTGTTAGACAGTCACGAAATCAAATTAGACTGCAGTCATTTATTCCAAAACTAGTTAATATTTGTAAATATAAATTTAGTAGATTTTTATGCTTAGGAAACGGATTTGAATGCAAATTGCATTTTTTTTCTGAATGTTTCAAACATTGGTTTCCAAGCAAAAAATTCATTTCATACATCAAGGAATTAAAAAATGTGACTTTTATTTTGCATTTTTTTTCATTTTTAAGACTTTTACATTTTTAGTGCATTTTCTTGTTTTTTAAGTCATTTTTTCAACATTCATTCTAAAAAAAATAAAAATACCTAAATATTTATTATGTTACGAAATAACTGTTGATTCGTGTAGACACAAAATACATACATACAAGTTATAACAGATTATTACTCACATTAAGGTAAAGTTAAGATAAGATAAGCTGATTATCTAAATTGTAATTTTGTATTGCACTGTTGAATTGAGTCATTATTTCTTCGTTCATTATCGCGTATAGCCTCGTCGTTAACGTTTTCGAGTAATTTTCGTAGATGTATTTAGTTTAGTTTTGTTTACTCCACGAAGTTTTTAAAAATGCCTAAGGCCAAACCTTCAGATGTTTGTTGTTTGCGGTCATACGTTCAACAATATGGGGAATCAATTTTTTCTATCGATGGAAGCCTTCTTTTTTGTAAGATTTGTGAGATCACAGTGGCAGCCGAAAAAAAATTTGTGTTTTTATGAATATAATCACATTTTGAAAGTTTTTTTAGAGCATTTTTTTAAGGCATCAAATCGTATTTTTTTAAAGGCATTTTTCTTGTTTTTAAAGCATTTAAATCCGTTCCCTATTTATGATTTACGGTATCAAAGGCCTTAGTTAAATCCTAAAAATAATAAAATAGTGTAAGGGTAATTTTTAGTTATTGGGATATTTTTTTCATTTTAATGAGAGAATTTGCTTGTAACGTTTAGAACATAATAAATCAGCTGACATCCACTCTTTTAAAAGCTTGTTTTTAGAAGTTAATACTTTATAAGAAATACATTTATCAATTGCGTTATTGATAATTTTTTGAAATGTATTACAACACTCATTAATATTGCCTTTGTTGTATATTTTAGTATTATTCTTTGAACAAATCCTTATGATTTCATCATGATTAATTATAGAAAAAATATTCTCTTTAGTTTTGCGATTATTATTAATAGAAATAGAGACACAGATTAAAAAATTATCGGTGATTTCAGTCTACAGCACACCAGCATTTACTGTATTAATTAGGTGGTAATTACTTTTAATAAATATGCGATCAATACAAGTGTGATTACGACCTATGGGCAATCTAGTGTTAATGTTAATAAAATAAGCAAAATCAGTTCCTGATAATAAACCCAGATATTCATTATTATTTGAATTATCGCCTAATATGTTAATATTCATATACCCAATGAATATTTTATAAGTTATAAATTATAACCACCTTTATATTTATGTTTATCTAAAAGTTTTCTTAATATAATTATAAAGTTACTTATGTCAGTCGACATATTCCCATTTATTCCTCATTTATTCATATTCCCAATGAATATTGTATAACCACCTTTATATTTATGTTTATCTAAAATTTTTCTTAATATACTTATAAAGTTACTTATGTCAGTTGAGGGAGTTCTATAAACGTAAAGAATATTATTTGGCATACAAATATTTATCAAGGAAAGTTTCACAAAACTAGCTACTGAATAATCATATTCATAAAATTCTATATAAAAAAATTCTTAACAAAAATACCATCATTTTGATTCCTCATTATAGATGAATAAATTAAATTATAACCATCAATAGTGTAAATACAATGAATAGGTGCATCATACCAGGTTTCAGTCAACATAATTATAAATATATTTTACTATCTATCTTATTTTCTAAAAATAAAATTGATTCATTAAAATTAGAGTGAAATTTCCTGATATTAAAACATAAAATATTTACATAATTGTTATTTTCATTATTTTTCATATTAAAAAATGTTAAAAAAGATTAAAAATAATTAGTCTTATAGTTAAGATACCTATATTATTATGATAGTTTTTCATTTAAATTAAGTATTATAACAGTTAAAAAGATATAATTTTTATAATTTATATTTTTCTTACCTCCACTTATTTCTTCCAAAATTATCCATCACTTTTTAACTATAATTATATACAAAAGCCATCTATTTATATGAATTAAGGATTAAATTTTAATTTTACCAACTGGCCTTCGTAAAAGTTCAAAATCCAGTCTTTTTTAAAAAAAAAACACTGATATAACTTGATTGGTTCCTTAGATAAATTAGTTATATATCAATTAAATGTTTAATGTGATTATGAAAAATGTAACATTAAAAAACAAATTTTAATTTTAATAAATAACTTTTGATTTTGTATCACAATTATAATGAATTTTAATATTTTACCTATCGGCCTATACGGCCTAACATCCATATTTTTCAATTAATAAGTTAAAGTAAAAAATAACAATTATGAATTACTTAGTCCTATTTCTGAACAACTGCTATATAGATGTGATGTTAACTATTGTTTAAATTATCTATTTTGACTGAGGGATTTGTTTTTCGGTTTTTTCAATATAAAGAAGGTAATGTTATAACAAGGCCAATTCATGATATAAAATCAAATCAAAGCAATTGTTATGTGTATTCGAACTATAATATAATTTTACTCATTTTATACTTTATCAAATGTTAAATTATTGCTTACACATGAAAACAGTGTTAATGTTATGAGTTATTTCTGAGAAACTTTAAATTTTAATTAATTAGAATTGTTCATCTGCATTGTTAATAATAACTTTTTTTTTTCTTTTAAATCCATGTTCATCCAATTAATTGAATACATTAATTCGTTATAATCTTATATTGATGAATTCCCTATGCATAAATATATGTATATTACATTATTATATTATATTGTATTATATTATATTATATTATATTATATTATATTATATTACATATATATATATACATATTTAAGTCTAAATTTTTTAAGTACCATATATTTACTCTATTATTCAAGTTTTCAAATAAATTACAGTATAAATATAGCTTCGCACATAAAGATCTGCATTTATTACCTTACATAATTAAACAATTGAAAATGATTCCGATGAATAGTGAATCTATCGAAAATACAAATTTATCGTTTAAAAATAAATATAAATGTTCAATGATACATAATACTATATATAAAATAAATGTCCTAAAAATATTTACCATAATGAACGCAAAACATTAAGATTATAATGACGCCTGAACTAACAGCTACGTTCACCTAAACAATAGACTACATAACTTCATTACATCCTATTAATTTCTTAAAAAAATATATAGAAATAAAATCCTAACCGTATAATGAAATCCATAAGTTATAGCAATAAAACAATCTAGTTAATAATTTTGAGTTCAAATTGTTGACGATTGTTCGAGCTGCACATGCTTCGCACCTCCGGCACTCGTGCAACCGGATTCATTTGTCCAAGGAGGCTTGATATCGGTCCGTCCCGGTCCCTCCGCCGCCGACTATCAAAGTCCGACCTCGAGTCTCACCGATTATTGTGCGCAACAACATTGAAGGAGGTGCCGCCCGGCCAATGTACGTTTTTCAGCCTGCAGTCACGATTTTGTTTTTTTGAAAACCAACGTGCGTCACCTTTTCGTCGTCGCCGTTACATTCGACGTAGATGCGTCCTCACCACCATCGTGATTAATTAGCGTGTGTGCGCCCTCGTCGTCGCTGTTCAAACCGGCGGGTGCGTTCGTTTTGTTGCCCGGTGGGTGTGTGCTGTTTCATCATGGCTTGTCTGCAGCTCCCATCCGGCTCTCATGGTGTCAAGAGCTCTGTCCATAATTTCTACCGTCGGGTGATAGTCAAATCGCTAATTATTATTACATGTATTAGTCAATGATCAGCGAATGAGCGCCTGGTGATTTATATTAGAAATATTAGTTAATTATTATTATTCTGGGGCGCCTCATAAATTCAATATTACCATATTTTTATTATTGTTATTATAATTATTAAGCGCAACACGCATTCATTGTACGCCTTGTTGTTTTTCAACCATCAACAACGAATCGTACGATCGGCCTTCCATGTATCTATCTCGTAACCAAACGCGAGTCTTGACGGTTAACTGCCACAGCCGTAAGATTCGCCATAGCGTAAATAATGATAATCAATGATAAAAAATGTTATTATCTAATTTTAAAAAAAATGTATTGTCGTAATGTATAACATATTTTGAAAGTACATTTTTTTTTTATTTATTTGACTTTATAACAAAAAATGTTTTGAATATATTATTAAAATTTGAGACAGTCAAAGTTTTAAATTCATTACAATTCTAAAAAAACAATGAATAAATACTGTGTTAATTACTATATTTATAATAAATAAAATTATAAGTAATAATTTAAGTAAAATAAATAATAAAAAATAAAATAAGTAATATTTTAAATATTTTATTTTTGTGCATAATTCAGTTATCATGTTTTAATATGGTTTTTGTCAATTAGATGTTAGTCAATATTTGTTAGAAATAATCTTAAGAACCAATATTTTCTTATTTATTAAATATTAGATCTTATATCCATAGTAAATAAAAACTTTTCGATTGAAAATCAGGGATATAACAACTATAGTCATCAGATATTATCAATCCCATGATTTTCAAATTTTTTAGTTTTTTAAATAAAAAAACTTAACAGCCAACTCATATGTGATCATGTCAAAAAGTTATAAAACAAATTGTTTGTACAATATTAATAGCACATAGTATGCTGTTTTTTTTAATTTTTATATAGTGTTTTATTAATTTAAACAAAGAAAATATTTTTTTGTATAATGACTAAAGCCGAGGTAAATTTGAACTAGAATTCAAAACGAAAAATACAATTAAATTATGATTAGAAATTATACCGAATATCTGGTTAAAATATATTATATTATTATATGTACTAGGTAAAATAGAAATACATTGACAAAAAATCATACATATATTCGATGAATATTAGAATTTTCGACTGATCAACCTGATATGGTTTTTTTTATGCTGTACTACTAACGATGAAAATGTAACAATTACTGAGATATTGGTTCTTTTTAAAGGAAGAAAAAAGATAGGGCAAATTATCTAAATAGGTCGAAACCGACGAAGTGAAGATTTTAAGTTTAGATTATTTCTACGAATATGTAAATTGCTTTGACCTGTATCATGGTACTCCAGCGTCTTTTTTGAGATAAAAACTTCAGACATTACAAATCTCAGTCAAATTGGAGTCAATATCACTTTGATTTTATCTCAGTTCACCTAATAATAATAAATACCGTAAATACACTATTTACGTATCGAGTGTTTAGAAACAGCCCACGAGCAAATTCCTTATAAATTATCATATCGTAATTTCATATCAAATATTATATGATATGTATAAAATAATCTAATACTATGCATGACAAAATATTATCAACATTATAATGAACATACAAACCACAGAATATTATACCAACATACAAAAAAATAATAATAATAAAAATGTAGTTTAAAATATTGTTTGCGGAATAACAATAAGTATAAAAAAGTAGATAGCATAATTTAAATAACGTATTAGGTATTATATTTTCCATACACATGGTCAAACTGTGAAACAATATATTAGGATATAAGGACACCCATATTTTATCTTCAATTCATCTATTATTTTTTTCCTTGTTGGTTTATTTAATAGTTGCACTTATGGTATGTTTGAATGAAGTCTTATAGTTGAAAAAAATCGCAACTTTTTTAACCTATTTTATTGGCTAGTTATTGACTTGTATTTTAATTTAACGAAACCGGAAGATTCGATTCTTGTTTCGATTCTTGTTTATAAAGAATTTTTCAATTTTAGTTTAGGAATAAATTAATTGTATGTACTTGCTTAACATTTAATTTACTTGCTTGTGACACAAATATATAAATTAATGTGTGGAATTAAATTGAACTATTTATAAATTTTTATATTTCAATATACACACTCGATTATTATATGATATTTGATAAGAAATTACAGTATGATAATTGATAAAGAATTTACTCGTGGGCTGTCTCTGAACGCTCGTTTTTGTATAGTTAATTTACAGTTTGTGTTTATATTTATACATGATTTATTTTCCTGTAAAATAAACCCTATATGGTCACTTTTCAGAGACTTGACTTAATGACTTAATTTACTTCATGGATGTCGCTAACTAATCATTTTAACAACATTATTCGTATATGTAAACAAATATATATTTTGAAAAATAAATTTACATCTTCTTATTATAAGGATTGTAAGGATCGATAATTATTATTATTTGAACATAAAATGAAGATATCATTAGCAGACTATATAGTTTACTATATAACAATTTAATAATTGTATAATTAAATATTTGTATGAATAAAATTAAAACGTAATATGATTTGGCAATGTCACCAACACGAATGAAATAGAAATTGCAACTCGTACCAGACCTGGGCGATATCGTTTAATACCTAATCGATAATAAAATAACTGTACGTATATTAAACAAGAAGTGAAAATGCAAAAACATAAAAGTTGTACTATAGTGATGATTATTAATTAAATATTTTATTTTTACCGATATAATTAAAATTGCATGTATCAGTTTTATTAGTTATCCGACGAAATACAAAACAAAATTTAAATTATTATAATGGGACACGGCGCTTAGTATATGCAATATTGATGCATACACGCATGCATCTATTTTATAGATCTATTCAAACGGGTACTTGTTACCAATTTTCGGTGTTCTAGGATTTAAATTAACTTGACTCATAACTGAGCAGGAAAATATATTTTTTACAGCTTTTTTAATGATATAAAAATAATTATACGCATATTTTTGTAGTTAGTTCTACTAAAATTTAATAAAAGTATCGTCATTATAGATATCGAATAAATATCGATTCTTATGATGACGATCGATATCGTCGTTATACGGGACAACCAAACCCTTTCTCTGTCGTGGCGTTTGGATCGAGTGGGACGGTATCATCTGAGTGGTCCGATTGCGAACCAGTCATGTAGAAATAATGCGGCCCGTCGTAGAGTTAGTTGTGCTTCCCACGGAAGGAGACCACACGGGTACCCCCTCTTAAGTACTACCTTCGCTCTGAGACACATCCTATTGTATACATTTTTTTTTTTTTTTTTATTTGTATGACTAAACAACTGGTCGTGGTCAGTTGTAAATTTAATTAAATTATGTAATTTATGTATAATTTTATTGTTTTGTGCTACTGTAACAGCACTCCTTTTTATTTTTATATTATAATACCATGTATTTTGTTAATTTTTTTTATTTTATTACACTGCCGGTTTTCCATCAGCCATGGACAGCCATTTGGGATAGATTATAATGGGATTAGTGAAGCCCCTTGGAAGGGTCTCTACTCCGCGTATATCATTGTTGCTTAAATCTAACCCGTCGATAGACACTTTATTACATCGCTTTTGGTCAATTGAAGAACCCGGTGCTCCTGCAGTTCCTACCACGGAAGATGAGCTGTGTGAAACGTGGTTTACCAAATCTACATCACGAGATGCAGATGGGCGTTTTTGTGTTGCTTTACCGTTCCGACACCATGTTTTCATTAATAACAAGGGAATTTAAATGGCTCTTCCAAAGTCCGGAATCAGGTCGTCAACATGTCAACTTGGAGAATCCCGATCTTTAGCTTTGAAACGTCTACTGAACTTGGGACACCGCCTCCAAAAGGACAAACTGTTGTACGAGTCATATCGATCTTTCATGAATGACTACCTGGCGTTAGGACACATGAAGGTCGCAACCCGACCTGGTAAATATTATATACCTCACCACGCGGTAGTGAAGCGGGATGGCGATACATCCAAATTACGGGTCGTTTTCGACGCGTCAGCAAAGTCATCGTCAGGGGTCTCTCTAAATGATATTCTTTGTGTTGGGCCGAAGTTACAAAATGACATTAGTGCACTCTTACTCACATGCCGATTGTACAAATATATTTTCGTTGCCGACATTGTTAAAATGTACCGTCAGATCAAGGTCCGTGATGAAGACTGCGTGTTCCAACACATCCTTTGGTGGCATTCCCCGGAACAGGAGATCCAGGAGTACGAATTATTGACCGTTACATATGGTGTGAGTTCCGCTCCATTCTTGGCCATACGTGTCTTACACGCTTTGGACGCTTACGCGGAACCATTATTTTTCGCCGCTAAGGGCGTCTTAACAAATCATACCTACGTCGACGACATTGTGGTAGGACGGAATATGGAAGAGGAATTGAGTCAAGTGCAAAACCATACAATAGGACTACTTCGTTCAGCTGGGTGTAGCCTGAAAAAGTGGTGTAGCAATAGCTCCAGGATTTTGGACTACATTCCGCCTGAAGATCGAGCGAATTGTCCTTCTTTCGAACCAAAAGATGAGCCATCATTGAAAGTACTCGGCCTACATTGGGACCCCGTTACCGATACTTTTAGTTATCACACGCATGTTGAGGATACGCCCAATACAAAGAGAGGGGTATTATCGGCCATTGCTAGATTGTTCGATCCCATTGGTGCTCTCGGTCCGATGTTATTGTGGGCGAAATCATTCATGCAACAACTTTGGCAGACACAATTGGAGTCATTATCACATCTACAGGACAGCGTGGCGTCATTTCTTGGAAGAGTTACCGTCTTTGAGCAACATAAAAATCGCTCGCCATATTGACATCAGAGGAGTTCAGGATGTCCAACTATTAGTGTTTGCCGACGCGTCGCAGAAGAGCTATGCTGCTACGGTGTACCTCTGCGTTGTCGATAGGACGGACAAGGTGTCCATCTCCCTTGTGACATGCAAGACCAAGGTCGCTCCCTTGAAAGGAAGTGAAAAGGACGAGTCTCTCACCATACCTAGGTTAGAGTTATGCGCATGCCTCTTGCTGGCTCAAGTGTTACAATGGCTATACATGAAAATTACATCTATTGTTCCGGTTTCAAAAGTGCGTGCTTGGACAGATTTGTCTATCGTGCTGTCATGGCTCACTACCGACCAAAAGTTTTTTGAAATTTTTGTTACCAACCGAGTAGCCAATATCCGTTCCCTACTCCCAGATTGCGATTGATCTCATGTGTCTACTATGGATAACCCTGCTGACCCTTCTTCACGTGGATTATTGCCTGACGACCTCGTAGCTTGTAGCTTGCATTGGAAAGGTCCACCGTTCATACATTTTCCGGAAGAGAGTTGGCCAGGGCCATTCATCCAATCGCTCAGTCCTCAACACTTACCTGAGGTGAAGACTACGTCCGCGTGCTTGTTGGTTGCACGTGAAGCACCGAACTTTGATAACTTTTTACTCAGATTTTCATCGTGGTCTCGTCTTCGACGAGTTTTAACATATGCTTTGCGCTTCATAGATCGAGTAATTCTTAGTCGCCCTACCGACGCAGACTGTCTTACGCCAGATGAATTGCAGCGTGTCATGCTACTTGCCATCCGAGTCACTCAACGAACACATTTTCAAGAACTTCTAAAACAACTGGCCAAACCCAACCACCTAGTAACCCCTCCTACTATGGCTCAACTAGCTCCTTTTCTGGATCATACTGGATTAATTCGAGTAGGCGGTCGGCTGCAGCGATCAATGTTGAGTGACGATGCGAAACACCCGTATTTACTGCCGAAAGAATCTCATGTCACATCACTGCTCATCACTGCTTTTCACCGAAAATTATTACATGCAGGACCGAAACTCATTGTCGCGATGCTACGTCAGGAATTTTGGATTGTGTCGTGCCGAGAGGCCGTCCGCCGTGTCATTTTTAAGTCCGTCACATGCACTCGACACAAAGCATTACATCCTCCATCCTTCCTTTGAAAATTTTTTTTTTTTTTGTATATTTGTATTGTTTATGTATGTATTGTCAACGCGAGTGTAATGTGTACGGTCTGGTCATCAACGTCAATCTCCAACATCAATGGTTCCTTGAAACACGCCTGGTCTTTCAACGCGGGGAGAAAATGTTGGACACTAAATCGCCTATTTTAAAGTTGCGCGCGACGTGACTTTCATGTCTCGCGATCTCGAAGTGGTTACCCTGGTTAATCGCGGCCGACACCATGGATAAGTACCACTGTCGCGCCTTTGCCACCCCACCGCCGGCTTGCCGCCGCCTTTAAGTTGTTCCATGGCGCGAACCGGTACGTCGTCGCCGTCAACAACACCATCTTGTTTTTCCGTGCGTCCGAATCGTTTTTTTGTTTTGTGATCGGTTTTCGTGTTGTGTCGTCAGCGCACTCACGAATTGCGTTTTGTTGCCGTCTGCGTCCAAAACCGCGAACTCATTTGTTGTGACGCCCGTCCGTCATTACGCAGTGCGTTCCGCCGTGGTTCACATCGTCATCGTGATATCACCGCTAGTCAACGCTGATATCAGGTCGTACACACGCCATTATTATTATTTACCTTGTTATTCGTGTCACGCGAAACGTATATAATTTATTGTTTATTATTATTATTAAAATTGATTTATTGATCTGCCGATCGGACTGTGGTCGTGCATTAATTATTATATTATTATATAATCATTTTATTATTATTAGTATACAGTCCACTCTCATTCTCCTCTACTCCTTCCAAAGTGTTCGACGAAGACAACAAGCGCATCGGGTTTACGTGTAGCTGCCGCCTGCACACACACACGTTTCAATTCTCGTCGCCCGGCTTATTGTGCAGCCGCCTCTCGCACATTTTTGGTCCTTCGAGCCGGATAGTTCACAAAATCGTTGTCTTTCGTATCAAATTGTTCTTTTAGTATTTTGACGTCGGCACGTTGTATTAATACTTGTCGATAATGCCACCGAAAACTAAAAAAGATGAAACGGCCGAGCAAGCGTTGAAATGTGCGCGTATTGTACGCAACCGCGCACAAAAATCAATATCGGAAATTTTGAACATCGCGAGGGTAACTTTGAGCGATCCCACGAAACGGTAGCAATTGTTCGTGAGTGTAAAACGGTTAGGTAATCTTTTTTCCCGTTTTCAAGATGAATAAACTATTATTATTAATTCATTGGTCATTGTCGGTCGTTCCGATGAGTACGAATCGATCGATTCGCCCGTAACAGATACCGTCGAAGCCGTTGTCGACGAAATTTACGAAATAGTTGATCGCGTGTCTGAAGCAACCGTGGCTATGCAACCGATGCCTATCCGGCAATCGTTTAGTGCGCTTCCAAAAATTGAATTGCCGTCTTTCGACGGTTCCATAGTAAACTGGTGTGCGTTCCGTGATAGTTTTAAATCATTTGTTCATGATGATACCAATGTCGACGATATACACAAGTTTCAGTTGTTGTCACAGTGTTTGACCGGGGCTGCACTATCCGTAATTAAATCAATTCAATTGTCTGCGTCGAGTTATAATGTTGCGTGGGCGGCGCTTACCGACCGATTCGAAAACAACCGATTGCTCGCAACCGCTCATTTGGACAAACTTTTCACGTTCAAGCCGATGGCTCAGGAATCAGTACCGGCCCTGACTGCGTTTTTGAATATTTTCAAGGAAAATGTCTCTACGTTAAAACTACTCGAAGTCGAAGATCTCGCGGCGGTAAACACAAACTTCGGTGCGATGGATTTTTGAGATTTATTAGATCGAGTTTCGGTCTTGTCAACACCCTGAACGTTTTCCAATATCTTCACACGTTTTTGAACAAAGGTAACAAGAGTATCAAAATTCGGGATTGTGGATTGACAAACATCCGCTTCAAACAACTGACGTATTTTTGGATCTAATACCCGTGAACCCAAAAAAAAACAACATAAAATCCGCGAGATCTTCGATAGAAATAAAAATATTCGATAGATTTTTATGTTGCCCAACGACGGTAACTCTGCCAAGAAATGACGCCACGCTGTCTGTAGATGTAGCGGAAGCGGAGTGTCCCACTCCAATTGTGTCTGCCAAAGTTGTTGCATGAATGATTTCGCCCACAATAACATCGAACCGAGAGCACCAATGGGATCGAACAATCTAGCAATGGCCGATAATACCCCTCTCTTTGTATTGGGCGTATCCTCAACATGCGTGTGATAACCAAAGGTATCGGTAACGGGGTCCCAATGTAGGCCGAGTACTTTCAATGATGGCTCATCTTTTGGTTCGAAAGAAGGACAATTCGCTCGATCTTCAGGCGGAATGTAGTCCAAAATCCTGGAGCTATTGCTACACCACTTTTTCAGGCTACACCCAGCTGAACGAAGTAGTCCTATTAGTATACAGTCCACTCTCATTCTCCTCTACTTCTTCCAAAGTGTTCGACGAAGACAACAAGCGCGTCGGGTTTACGTGTAGCTGCCGCCTGCGCACACACACACACACACGTTTCAATTCTCGTCACCCGGCTTCATTGTGCAGCCGCCTCTCGCACATTTTTGGTGCAGACCACAGCTGACATCCACCGGAGAGACCGTGATAGTACGCAAACATTTATTTCTTATTTTGATTTGTTTTTGCCAACCTTGCTTAATTATTTTTTAATAATTCCATATGTAGCCCAGTTTGTGTAGTTCATCGCAATTTCTAATTTTCTATTCATCGTTGAAGTTGTATAAAATGTTTTTTTTCCGCTTAGTGGATAGAACGGCTTTTCGTTCGTTACTTGTTGTTTACTTTGTTTTGTTTTTGGTATTACAGTTTTGTACGGATCAACGTAAGGCTCACTTATATGCTGAGGCCACTTGTCAAAACCATTTCCTATCTAAAAAATATAAGGACCCTATTATGTTTCGTACAATTTTGTTATTTTTATAAAATTATTATTCTTTCAATCGAATTTTTTGAAATACTTGATACAAACCATACATTGAACATAATTAAATCATAAACAAAGCCACACCATTCGAAATTTCGATTGTATATGTTGAATACTATAAGCTACTAAATATTTTATTGAATATTTACATTTTATATCATGAAATAGTTACAATTGATTAACATTGGTACATAATAATAAATATTTTAAATGATTCATTAAAATCTATTTATAATAAAAATAAATAATTTCTGAATAGAACCTAAATTTACAAACTTAAATTATTTTATTATTTAGAGGACACTACGCATGTGTTGTCTTCATTTTACACATGTAAAACGTAGGAAACTCGTCAGGTTGTCAGGTCGTCAGAACAGAGAGCTCAATGACGGTGATAGTCCCGATATATCGGGACGGATGACAACCCTATCTCGCACACAACTATCGCAGACCCGTGGCTGCTCCTCTACCAAACCACAACCCAAGTGATCCAACGCTAATCCAGAAAACCCCCTCCTACCTCGTACTTATTTTGCACATTAGAGTACGTGAATCAACGCCTCGAATTATTATTATGAAAACATTGAGATCACGCATAGAATTTTTGAAAAACTAGATGCCTATAATACTATAATTATCAAGCAAAAAAATATACTTCCAAGATTAGTAATGAAAATATTTGGTTTATATAAAGTCCATAATTATATCTTTAATCGTTTCTATTAATAAAATACAAGAAAAAGGACTGCCATTAGCCGGAGATATAAATGTATTTTAAAATAAAGAAAAACATTCGAAACTCTTAATGGATGACCAGGAAAAGCTAATTAAAATATTCAATTATTGCATTCTTTTTTTTATCAATATTTGTAGAGTGAATGTGTCAAACGTTCTATGTGCCAGAAAAATTAAAAATTGTTTTATTTCTGATTTATGTTTTATGTGCCAAAGGCAATAATACTGTATGAGATCTAAGTGCAAATTATATTTATTACTAGTTAAAAATTGCATTTTTAGATGACATCCGTTCTATGTGGCATATCTATTGTCACATGTGCGTCCCAAGTAAAATGCGAGAATTCAATTACTTTATGATAAAAATAGTGTTATAATATAATCCGTTATCATTATTCACAATAACTAATACTGATGTTATTGAAATCGTTGCATTTTATTTTCAAATTATATAAATTATTATCAATATTATGGAGATTATTAAATTTTTTACATTTTTATTCAGTTTGTTATTTTATTTTTCAATATGTGATACTTAAAAAGGTAATGTTTTTTTTTAAAATTTTCAATGAACTTATGAAGAAAATATGTTTATTTTACGTTAAAGTTGTAATTTTGTTATATTGATTTAATAAAGAATAATTCTTTGTTATTTCCAATAAAATATTGTTATATTATATTCAATAAATTAAATTTAAAAACAAGAATATATAAATTCAGACTAATATTCAAGATTTACAACTTTCTTTTGTACACATTTGTTCATTTTTATGAAGCATAAACATATATATATTATAATATACCAAAATGTATGGATTATTGACCATCTAAGTTAATTTAGTTGTATTGTATTATAGAAAATATTTAAAATTAACTTACAGAAATTTATAAAAACAGAAGTATATCCTGATCATTTCATAATTAGTTAGTGGGTAATATTTTTCAATTTTCACTTTGAAATATTTTTGAAACCTTCACCCTTCTTGAAATATTATTGTATAATTTATTTTTAAATATATCATAAGGTCATCACTAGATGGTCAATCATGTTAATAATACTAATATATTAATAATAATTAATAAATAAATATTATATATGCTATAATATATAAATAGTAAGAGAAACCATATTACTTTATTAATTTAAAATGTTTTATTTTAATTGAAATAACAATACCATGTAAATGTTATACATATACATGAATACATAAATCACTATTGTTATTAATAAATATATATAATAAATATAGTTTAAACCTTATTTGAATAAATCACATAATAATTTACTATGTAGGGTACATTTCTATAATATCCACTCAATTAACTAGGTGTTTATTATATTTTTTATTAAAATTTTAAATACAATTTTTTTTATCAAAATGAAATACTTCTTGAAACTTCCATGAAATATTTCAAAAAAATTAATTTCATATTTTAGAACCTTAATATCAATTGTTAACCATCATTACAATTTATAAGACACCATTGTATTAACTAGAACGTAAGTTGCATATTTTTATGAATAAAAAAATTTTTAGAGACTGACAAGACCCAAAGTATTGTAGTACTTACGTTAGATTGTTTATTGGGACCTTTAAATGGTATTTCCACAGGTTTTGGTTTTGGAATCTTTCGGTACGTTGGTTTAAAGTCATTCGTAAAATAAGGATTTGCTTGAAAGTAGGTATTGGGACCAGAACATGATTTATACGGTATATTTTCCATCTTCATCTTCGGTTTCTTCGGGACATCATATGGACTGTTCCTACAAATATTTTGTAATATAAAACTATTAAGTTCAAAAAATAGGTGAAGTACAGGGTTTGGTCCAAGAACTCACCTATATCTCAACCATTCCTAACAGTATCTCATATTTTTGTAAAATTTAGTATTTATATTATTTATATTAAGGTAATAACATATTTGATGAACTTAAGTGTGTAAGGTTTGGTAATAGTTGTGAAGTCATATATAAATTAAACTATAATATATATATATATATAATACATTTTATGTGATTATAAATATATCAATGTATTTTTTTATTTTTTGTTGTTGTAAAAATGTTTTAATCTACAGTTCAAGCTACTAGGTAGATTTTTTAGTTTGAAGACGATGTATTGAAATAGAGTTTTTGGGAAATGAAAGGGAATACTGAAATACACTATTTCAGACAAATTTCAAATTTTTGATTCAGACGATACACTAATAAGCATTACAACTTAATTTTTTTTAGATGACACCATTTCTTTTCTACATATTTGGGAGAAATATTTTTTTAAACAATTTTTTATATAACAAAATTGACAAAATTTTAATATTTTGAAGTTAATAATTTACAAATATTCTGGTTTTGACGAAATATTATTATGTTCAACTTAATAATTGAAAATCGAAATAATGTCTCCATGAATGTTAAATATAAGATCATCTAGATGAAATATTTAGTGGTACCTTTAAGTACACTGTATATTGTATTAATCATTTTTTCAGGTAACTCAAAAACTTATACAAACATTTTATGAAAAATAACAGAATATGTATAATATTTTAAAAATTAAAAATCTTATTGTGTTAAATATGTACTAAATATAAGGAATTAAGTTGTTATTTTAGAATTTTATGGTAAACTAATGATTGAAATCAGCCTCAATATTATGTGCCTAAAATTTTTTTTCTTTGTCGAGAATATTTAGATATCAATCACAATAAATATGTTGGTACAGATAAAATGGTATTCATATTAGTATATTTTTCGTTCTGTATTCTTTTTTATTCTTACCGAGTAATTTATTTTCTTTTAAAACCTCAATTTTTCAAAAAAATTTAATTTTGTGCATTTGAAAACAGAATTTTCAACTTTAACTTCATAAATTCATTTACCTCGAACATAGTACTATAACTTTTTCATACTCTATCATTTAGCATTTTAATTACAAAATATTAAGGACGATTTCAATCATTTATTTACATCGAAATTCCAACAACTCACCTTAATATTTAAAACAAAACTTAGTTTATTTTTTAATTATTATTTTTTGAGGATTTCACTTATTTTTTAAAAACATAATTATTATGAACAATAAACATGTTTTCAATTTCATTTAACCTCGAAAATTAATAAATGCCCATTTTTTACTTTGTTTGTCTCGTATTGTATACCACGAACGCATGGCAACAAACGTACAATAAATACGAATCAAACGTTGGTTTAAACAATAATTATTATTCATCGTTGAATCTATAATGATCAGTTTAACCTTTGTACACGCATCGGCATTGAATTATATTTTCACGTAATATAATATAAAAATAATGATTACATTATATTATATTATATTATATTACAATACACCATTCGTATGTAATTATATTGTTTGTAAGTAGGTATTATTAACGTGGGCTCGTCACTCAGTAAAATCTGTAACACGTGCGAAAAAAGCCAATAATAATAAATAGAGTGCGAATTCATATGTATTTAAGACTAAAAGATATGTACATATATATTTTTGTCCAAATATGTAATTAAAAATGCAAGACATATAAAATAAAATAAACTAATTTTTAATAAACACTGTAAGTTAGTTACATAATAATACATTTAAACTATACGTTAGATTAGTAACTATAATATTATTATTAAATTATACATTTAATTATAAATTTCAGTAAATTCATTGAAGTATAGGATCTTCGTCGCCAATAAAACAACGAACAACCATGTGTATTTTTCAAGTCAACAGAAGTTATAGGTGCAAATCTGAAAGCTCTTAATTCAGCAGGACTGAAACGAGTCTCGCGATGAACGGATGACGCAATTAGTAATTTCTAACACTTTTAATCAGATTTAGTGGCGATAATAGCAATATTTTCAAAATAGGCGGAATAATAAACAAAAATAAGTAAAAATACAAATCCGCACTCTAATAATGAAATTGACACGACAACATATTAGCACTATGATGAATAAACGGCCGCCGTGGCAAAGTGCAATCAAAGCCGGCCCTAACAAATATTTATGGCAAGTGGGATTTATAAATAAACAAATTTGCCGACTACTTTCTAAAACAAAATTCTATAATACTAATATTACTTCATTTTTTAATAATTGCCGACTATACAAATAGATCTTTCATTGAAGTATTGCCCTCCCACACGCCCCCCTCTCTGGTTGCTCTAAGCATGATAATGGTGAAGAGGTTAGAGAAGTTAAGAATAACATGAGTCCGTGAGAGAAAACCCCGAAATCGTTATAATTTATCTCGCTACTCTTGTACTGTATTTGTAACGGCCGGCAGTTATTCAACACAGAACAAGGATCTCCAGCGAGATATTTTGATCATTGAGAGTTAACCATGTATATTTTTGCAATTCGAGATACAATTCATAAATCTAAATAATGATGTAACATACATGTATGAAGGAAATTTAGATAAGCCAATATCTGTATATCCAGCACCTCTTGTGTTGGTCGGCCTAGTTTTTATGTTGGGAAGCTCCTGTTCTTTCTTTGGTATTTTTTTGAGAGCATTTGACATTGCTTGAAATAAACACAACATAAGTTTTGTAAAACAACTATTTTTACAAAGTAACATTTATACTTAGTGTAGACAAATTAAAATTGTGAATATACCTGGAAGCTTAGGACCAAATGCTCCGTAATAATCGCCGGGAGTGGAATGGTGTTTTGCACTGGGCCAAGGTAAAAATGTTGGTTTGTTCACTGTATTTTTATTTTCATCACGTCGTGAACTAACAATAGAAAAACTAGATCATAAGTTAATTGTTTAAGTGAACTCTAAACATAGGCGTGTGTAGACCTGTATTTAAATGGGTGCCTGCAATACTTTTAGGTCTTAACAAAACATTTAGGCATATTTAATAAAATATAATATATAAATAATTAAATAAACGTAAGTTCAATTTTTTTATTTAATATTGTGGTTTATTATTATTCCAACGAATATGTGTTCCTTGAATCTCGTATATTTTTCTCAGATAGCTTCAATTATTTATAATTTGTATTTTTGTAATATCAATTACTTTTATCAAATATTTTAGAATAAATTACACTTAATTTGAGCAATACCAGTCAAAATACGAGCCCCTCACTCATAAACTTAAATTATAGGGCCCCATTTACAATATTTCTAGGGGTGCCCAGGCCACCCAACACCTCCAATACACACGCCTATGTTTCTAATTACTCATCATTTGCACTTTCAAATAATATCATTGTGTACTAAATATAATTCATTATATCGTCATCATATTCATTAGGTATATTACTATAAATTGAGGGTATTTATATAGATTTCTTTTGGTATTCTAAACTATGTCGACCGTATTTGCCATGAAAAAAAAAAAATTAGGATCTTGCTAACCAAACGTTATTACTGGATAAATGCAATATTATGATTTGATAACGGATTATAAATGGCAACAATTCTGTCTAGTAAACCTTAGGTCAAAGATTTGGGCATAATTGATGATAGATTATATTATTTTAGTTCTTGAATCGCGATATTGTAGTCTTGTAGTAAAATAATGGTATTTTTTTCGAATTCGTTTAAATAATATGTCTGTTATATTTTTTTTTAGTTAAAAATCAGTAAAAATGTGAAACTATTTACGGTTGTTCCTGGGAAATCTATGGAAGAAAAATTAAGTTCAATGATATCAATGACTTTAAGGCAATGGCGTGGCGAACTCAAACATTTTCAGAGACAAGTGTATCAGTACTACTAGTATATCCAGTTAATGGCTACTGGATACTGACATTCGTTTATATCAATATTAAAATATCTTTTTGTGTGTTACTCAACTAAATTCTTAATTATGAATGTAAATGATTATTCACCCACCCAGTGATACCCATCACCCCCCAAAAAAACTGAGATGCGGCCGCGTCTTGATTACCCGCATTACCACGCCACTGCTTTAAGGTAATTATAATACATTTTATTCCAAAGATATAAGGGTTGAAGGCAAGGGAAAGAGATTCATTATACCTTGTTTACAAGCAGCCCACTTCCGCGGTAATTAAGAAGGAAATAAGCATGAAAGTAGGCAGCGCAAGTATGCAAACACGTTACTCGTTCTTCGCATTGTCTGTCACTCCCGTTAACAGCCGTAAATTGAACAGCACGAGCAGCAATATAACCAGGAACGTGAGTGTGAGTACGTGTTAACATTCTGTTCAAATTCAGTTATCACAAAAATTTGTGAAAAAGAACGTTGTGCGTGCGTAATTTTTGCAATTTTACTTTCGTTCATGTGTACTTTGTGTGACTAGTAACAATTAGGTTCATATTCGAACTCGCTCGACGAATGATACAAAATAATTGCAAATTCGTCTACTGAATTTAAATATCAATATTGTCGTTATATTATAAATATATCATACAATTCTAAAAATTATATTACTAATTAGTTAATCTAATCAGTTTTCATATTGAAAGTCGATTTGAATAAATGCATGCAAAAGTGCAAAAATTACGTAAATATTACGCATAAACGATTCTGGCGATAACTGATCGATCAAAATATAAACACGAAATCACGTTCACGCGGTCGATTAGATTGCTGAAAAATTAGCAGGGTAATTTAAACACTCGCTGCCTTTAACGCTACCCCTAAATTATTTCGGTATTAGTAAATGCGATGGCGCGAGGAGCAGTAGGAATAGCTGAATGTAAACCCGGTATTGAAATCAGTTAAAGGATTTTACTATTTCTAAGTACATTTAAAAATCGCTTTAAAATAATATAAAATCTAAGAAAAATAATAATAAAATTTAGTCGATTTTCTTCAGGCATATCAAATCTCATGGCCAGTTTTGAAGTAGTAACCTTTTATTGAGTTCTTCATACGGCGATTTCCATTTTTCATTTTCATACAGCCTTTTAAATTCTTTATCAAAATATTGGTCTAATACTCCACTTTTGGTTTTTACTCCACTTGGATACATTTGTGGAATCTTCAAGTCCCTTATGGATCCCGCTAAAATGAATGATACAACTTAAAAATATCCAAGAAAAACGTTTAAGATAATATTTTCTCTTACATTTTGCGGATTTATCATATTTATCACCAAGCATATATGGCATTTCTGAAAATAGACCGATACGATCCAAATCGTTTTTTCTTTGCATCTGGTCCATATTTCCTTTCGACTTTAGAATGACACTTATTTATTTTATACGTTAAATATAATTTAGTATATATAGTATAATGTGGTATAATAATATAGTGTATAAATTTTAAAACTCTAAATTAATTTTATGGACAAAACTATAAGTATATTGCTTATAAGTTTAGCCATTGATTTTCAAATTATTGAAAATCTTTAAATATTTAATACTATTTATATGTTTCTATTGGAAACTATTTCAAAAATATTATTTAAAACAAGTAGTGCTGTATAAACGAACAATTATTTAATATTAATATATAATAAAAAGTATAAATATATTATAATTTTTTATCTAAATTCAAAATTAACCAAAAACAATTTTCAGTACACAAATAATTAATTAATATCTAGTATGATTTAGATATAATTTATGATTCGAAATTATAACTAAACGTTTGATTTATGGTACCATTTCCGAACATGAAAAACCTTACTTATGTTATCAACAGTAGCAACTTAAAGCTAACGCCATGGCGTTCCATCGACTTACATGTTGTCTTTTTAATCGTAATTTTAATCTTCGCAACACTTTTTCACCACCAGTTTATTTTTTTAGATTCTGAACGGAGTGAAGAATGTATTGATTTTACAATGATATGTGTTTTTAGATTCTGAATGGAGTGTTGATTTTACAATGATGTGTGTTTTTTTTTTTTTTGTGTGTGTCTGTCACACGATTTGGGGCATTAAAAATGCTTCGATTGCCTTATGTAGCAACTTTTCTGAAAGGAAAATGACTCTAGTTGGTACTTTAGGGTAAAAAAGGTAATCAAAGGTAAAAAATTTTCAATAGTTTTTAAATGCGACGGGAAAAACCCTAAAAAATTGAGGGAAAAACGGGAGTTTTTACGCAAAACCAGTTTTCGACAAAATCAATTTTGCTATAAATCAAAAACTAATCGATGTAAATACTTGAAATTTTCACCAAATGTTTGGATTATCGTTCTCTATACACCGTTAATTTTCAAAGTATTTTGACTTTTATTGAGCTATTTATAGACAATTGAAATTTTCAATTTTTTTAAGTATTTTTTTTTAAAATAACGATAGAAATTTTTGGCCGGCCAGAAAATCTTGAAAATTTAAAACTAGGTTTCTTATAAGTTGTTCCTTAACTGATAAAAAAAAATCTAAAATCGTAAGTCACAATTTTTTTTTATAAGTGCTCAAAGTTCCAATTTATACGAATTATGTAAAAATTGCGAAAATTTGCAAGTTATTTTGTAGATAAAAATTCATAAAATTTTGTCTGTTCATACTTAAAGTTCAAAATTTTAACACTAGGTTATCTATGAACTACTCTTCAAAAATCTTTAAAAAAATTTCTACCGGACTAAGAGGAAAAAATTGTATGACTGTTTGAAATTTAAATATTTACGAAATTGCATAAAATAGCGATTTATTCTCAACCGATTTTAAATATTTGTTATAATTCAAAAAGTACAAGTCGCAGATTTTTGAAATTTCTACCAGCTGTTAAGATTGGTATTTCTTTTATGCAATATTTTTTTCAAAATATTATATTGATTTTTAAGCCACTTATAGGCATTTAAAATATTCGATTTTTTTACATTTTATTTTTATAATCGGTGATAAAAAAAATTTGGCTCCTACAAAATACTTGAAAATTTAATAAAAGATTCCACAGAAGTAGTTCTTATTGTCATTCAAAAATAATTAAAATCCATAAGCACAATTTTTTTTTATAAGCGTTTGAACAACGAATATTGACATAAAATTACATGTAAAATATAATATAATATATAATATTCTAGACTGACAAATGATATAAGTTTTTTTTAAATGCTCTAACTCAAAAACGAAAAACCGAAACAACTTGAAATTTTCACAAAATCTTTATATTGGCGTTCTTTATACATGGTTAAGTTTTCAAAGTATTTTGACATATTTTGACTTATTTATAGACAATTTAAATTTTCGATTTTTGTAAAATTTTTGTTTTTAAACATCTATAAAATTTAATTGGTTGAGCGAAAACTCTTGAAAATTTAATACTAGGTTTATAATAAGTTAAACTTATCGTAACTAAAAAATATCGGTGATCGGTTTACTCAAATTTGTATAAAATGTGTAAAAATCACGATAATTTGCAAGTTATTTTGTAGATAAAAATTCATACAATTTTTTCTGTTCATACTTAAGGTTCAACATTTTAAAACTAGGTTATCTATAAGCTACTCTTCAAAAATCTTTAAGAAAATTTCTACCGGACTTAGAGGAAAAACTTTTATGACTGTTTGAAATTTAAATATTTACGAAATTGCATAAAATAGCGATTTATTCTCAAACGATTTTAAATATTTGTTATAATTCAATAAGTATAAGTTGCAGATTTTTGAAATTTCTACCAGCTGTTAAGATTGGCATTTCCTTTATGACATATTTTTTTCAAAATATTATATTGATTTTTGGCCACTTATAGGCATTTAAAATATTCGATTTTTTTACATTTTTGTTTTTATAATGGGCACAATTTTTTTTTATAAGCGTTTAAACATCGAATATTGACATAAAATTACATGTAAAATATAATATAATGTAGAATATTCTAGATTGACAAACTATGTCACTGTATGCAACTGCCAACCCATCCTAATTGAAAAATATATTTATCGTTTCAAAATAAATTATACTTTTTACAATGTTTATAAATAACAATGTATTATATCCTAGACAAACATATTAACTCCGTTCAGAATCGTTATTCGTGTACAATGATATCTATCATTGCATTCAAATTTAACAAATCCATTATAATAATGACCTATCCTATAAACGAGGTGCACTCCACCCCCAACTGTACAGCAGAGCGAGGCCCATCCGGTTCTTTTTTAAACTTGTCCACTAAACATATAGTCATATAGTTGAAAATAATCCGAATATTTCTTTGTCATAGTTTTCGGGTGTCAAAACTGTGTTTCTTTCTGTTAGTCTTTGTTTTTGACATATTTTTGAATAGTTTCCCTAGTCCAATAGCTGATTATTCTGAAATTAATTAGTACAATATGTTTACTACAAAGAACACGATTTGTATTACATTTTGTCTGTATCAAACATTTATTCTTTTATTATTTTTTCTTATCGACAGGAGAAATCGCTTCTATACAACTTTGTTAGTCTAAACCACACCCGTTACATGGAATAATTACTTGTTTATTGGTTCGGGACTTGTTGCATTTGTATATTCATTAATAATGACTGCAGAATAGTCTAAGTAAGATATAAATTTGTATCAAGACTTAACGAATTGAAATACAAGAATTTTAATTGCATATTTTTGCATATCTTGCCGTTTTCTAGGCAAAATGCATATTTGACAAATGTTGGCAATTTAATTTTTTTTTATAGCATATTTACGCAGTTTTGTTTCATGTTCGGTAAATTTATTTTAAAGACAAATATTATTTGTTTATTTGTTATGCATCGGTTAATATACCTAAGAATAATCATTGAAAACTTTGAAATTATAGTAAACTAATAAAAAAAATCAGGAAAAGTCCCCATTACTGTCGGTGAGTAAAAGTTTTATAGTTGGCCTACCCAAAATAAAAATTCTAGCTACGCCCCTGCAAATTAATTTGAATAAAAATAAACCATTTTTTTCGGTCCCGGACTAATTTTCTCCAAACATAAACGCCCATCCGGTCAAGGGATTCTTTCACTACGTCCAACAATATTTTTCTCGGTCACCCACTGGTCTTTTTTACCGTTAGCTCGCATTCTTATATATTTTTAATTTAAATTAATATATTATTTTCAATTTTATTAATTGTAAAATTACATCATTATTTTAACAACAAAATTCTCGTTATTTCATCACCTCTAGATTATAACAACTATATTATAGTTATTTCATATCACTAAAAAAAACACACAAAAAAATTAAAGATATTCTAAAGTCTATATTAAATTTAACTCCAATTTAAGGGGAGGGAGCGTGGGAAATTTTAAAATGTACAAGGGGGCACAAAATTAAAAAGGTTGTGAACCATTGAACCATTGAACCATTGTGAACCTTTTAATATTATGTGTGTGCTGCACTCAAATATTTTGAACTATAAAAGCGCCTTTACTATCCAAAAAAATTTGAATACATCTTTGTATAAAGCTTAAGTATGTTAACAAGTTTATTAATTTTTAAAAATAATTATTTTATTCAACTATAATAATAATAAATATTAGTAATAATAATAATAATAATAATAATAATAATAATAATAATAATATTAAATAATAATAAAAAATACTATTTGGAAAAGTTTTATTGTGAATAATATTGTTTTTTTTTCATCTGTACTTCAGTATTTACTTTGGTGGAAGAAGGTAAATACATTTCTATAATATAACTTACAATGTGAATAGATAAAACGATTTAACTACTTATAATGTTTAAATTTGATTTAATTCAGATAGAGCATAATTCGAAAACCACTGTGTTAAAGTATTTGGTTCAATAATTAATTAAAAAATGTATTTTTACAGTGTAAAATTGTTAACAATCTAGCTTTAAATATTTAATTCTGAAGTTACTCAAAGTCAAAGAATAGTGACACAAAATATTGAATAGTATGATAAATAACAATTAACAAACATGTGAAATATTTAAAACAACTTATGTTTACAATAAAACGACCATTTCTAATATATCTGTCGTCAACTAGGGATCAAGCAATGATCGGTGGATAGATTCATAATAATTAATATTTATATTATACTAAAGTATGTAATATCTCTCAGTTTCAGAGAATAATCACTTATTAGAAAATCCCAGAGATTTTGACTTAAATTGCCATAACTACCAAGGCATAGGTTTTAATCTGGTCATCAAAATGAGTTGTGTTACAAACACTCGTCTATCCGTCATACATCCCACTGACATCACAAGATATCTTGTTGCATCTTGACATTATTTGATTTCATACTTATTTGATTAACATTACAATCCTGTAGTAATTTGTTCTTTGTGTGAAAATATAATGTATAATAATGTATAATATAATGTACAACAAAATATCATGATTATAAATATATTCTTAAAATTAGAATTTGTTATCAATTGTTTGTACAATTTTCTTAGCATAACAATAACAAATTTATTAAGTACATTATAATTAAACAACATTCTGTAAACATACATTAAATAATTTGTTAACCAATGCATCAATATATTCATTTTAATTCAGAGAGCATGTGTTTTAGTCATTGGTTTTAACTATTAAAATTACAAACAATAATTTTAAGAGCATTTTTTTAATTTTTATAAATACAAATAGTGATTTAAAAAGCGTTTAATATTTTTAAAAAATAAGAGACTAATATTATACAAAAAATGAAGTAATATTTTTTCTCATAATAAATATTAAAGTTTTATTCTGAATTATTTATGTATAATTTGTACAACTATATAACAGGAAAATACTGACTATAAGAGTCCTGATTAACTGATAATAAAATTTAATTTAAACAAAAAAATTTAAATTAAATAATATTATACATTAAAATAATGTGTACAAATATATTATAAGAGAACTATAGTATCTCACACTGAGTAGATTGAAAGTCAAGTAACAATTAACTGGGGTATTAAAAGTAAACACTGGTTGAAGTAAAAGTGAACATAATAGTTTACTAATAAGTATAAATAGTCACTTGCCTAATAAGAAAGGATATCTCAGACTAAACCCTCAAAAAATATTCCATAACCAGTTTAGATTTTAGACCATGATTTTGTGCCCTAAACATGTGGATGGTGGTAACTCTTTGTAATTATATCATTAGAATTTAATAAGTTTGATTGATCATCATGGGTAGGTACATCATTTGCAGATTTGCGTTGTTCGGACCACATATCTGCATACAGACCATTTCTTATAATAAGATCATCATGCCTGCAAAATAATATTATATATTAATAGAAATTATTTTCGTAAATAATAATAAATTATACTTATTTACCTTCCTCTTTCATATATTTCTCCATCTTTTAACACAAGAATTTCATCTGCATGGATAACTGTCGACAGCCTGTGGGCAACAATAATTGTAGTGCGATTTGCACAAACTTGATCCAATGCAGCCTAAATTAATCAAAAATAAAAATAAATGTAAAGTCTGTATAATAATACTTCTCTTATTTATAATAACTTGAATCTGTCTTTCTGTCTTGGTATCTAAAGCACTTGTGGCTTCGTCCAATAATACAATGGCAGGCGCCTTAAGTATTGTCCTAGCAATAGCAACTCTTTGCTTTTCTCCTCCACTAAGTTTCAATCCTCTTTCACCAACCTAGAATATTTTCAATAAAACAATTCACTAAATATTGAAATGGAAAACTAGGGTTGTAAATCAAAAAACTTACTTGTGTATCGTACAAATCAGGGAATTTCATAATTCTATCATGAATTTCAGCTGCCATAGCAGAATTCATTACTTCTGAATCATTAGCTTCTACTTTCCCATAACTTATATTAAATCTGTAATTAAATAAAAATTTAATTTAATACTTATTTTAATTATTATTTTACATACTTAATACTGTTATTAAACAAAACAGTGTCCTGTGGAACAACACCAATAGCTTTTCTAAGTGATTTTTGTGTAACAAGTTGAATATTCTGGTCATCAATAATAATAGATCCAGAATCGACATCATAAAATCTGAATAACAGTCTCACTATTGTTGTTTTTCCACTACCTGAAGGACCAACCAAAGCCAATGTTTTGCCTGGAGGAACTACAAATGAAATATTCTGCAAAACCAATCTTTCAGGCTGATAAGAAAATGTTACATTGCGGAATTCAACTTGTCCATTTTTCAACTCTAAATCTTTGGCATTGGGAGCATCAGTAACATCTGGTTTTATATTCATCAAATCAAACATATTCTCCATGTCGATAAAGTTCTTCTGAATTGCTCTAATCAAATTAATATTTAAATTAAATATATAATAATAAAACAATTTTAAAATTTAACTTCAAAGTCAATAATTTATTAATACCGATAAAATGTGCCAAAATAATTTAATGGTCCATAAAGTTGAATGATGTACACAGTGAATAACACATAATCACCAACTGTTAACGCTTTATCATCAATGACAAAATGTACACTAAGTAAAGATCCAGCCAATAATCCTGTACAGACAATGATATTCTGAACTGTATTGAGCATAGCTAAAGACAATTGTGTTTTAAATTCTTCATTCTAAGTAAACAAAATAAAAAATGGTCAAAATGAATAGGCAATTCATTAACTATAAAATATTAAATTTAAAAAAAATTATTTTACTTGATAAACCATAATGGCTTCTTTGTAGGCTTGAACTTCATATTCCTCAGCACCATAATATTTAACAGTTTCAAAATTCAACATAGAATCAACACTACGTGCTTTCATACTGTTATCTGCTACATTCATTCGCCGCTGAAATTTAGTTCTCCATTCTGTTATGATAATTGTCAATGCTAAAAATATCAAATATACTTTATATAAATATATATCTTTATTAATTCATCAATTAATCAAAAATTGAAC